>PVJX010023343.1:0-29375 GCA_004027295.1 Dolichotis patagonum | reverse complement strand
TGTTTATTTGTGTTCGTTCTGTCTTCCTGATGTGGGAACTCAATGCAATAAATTTTCCTCTCAGGACTGCTTTCATTGCATCCCACAAAATCCGGTAAGTTGTGTCTGTATTTTCATTTACTTGTAGATATTGTTTAATTTCTTCTTTAATTTCCTCTGTGACCCACTGATTGCTCAAGAGTGTATTATTCAGTTTCCACGTGTTTGTAGGTTTTTTGCAATGTCTTTTACCATTAATTTCAAGTTTCACAGCACTATGATCCAATAACATGCATGGGATAATTTCAATTCTTTTGCATTTACTTAAATATGTTCTGTGGGCTAGTATATGGTCTATTTTAGAGAATGTGCCATGTACTGCTGAGAAGAAGGTGTATTCTGATGTTGTTGGATGGAGCACTCTGTGTACATCTATCAAGTCCATTTGTTCACAGGTGTGATTCAGTTCTGTTATGTCTTTATTGATTTTCTGTCTAGTTGATCTGTTCCTTTGTGTCAATGGTGTGTTCAAGTCTCCTGTTATAATTGTATTATTGCTTATTTGATTTTTCTTTTATGTTAGTATTTGCTTTATATAGCTGGGTGCTCTTGAATTTGGTGCATATATGTTTAAGATTGCTATCTCTTCCTCTTGAAGTTTTCCCCTAACTAGTATGTAGTGACCTTCTTTATCTCTTTGGCTCATTGTTGGCTTTAAATTCACATTGTCTGCAAACAGTATTGCTACTCCTGCTTTTTTTTGGTTTCCTGTTGCATGAAGTATTGTTTTCCATCCCTTGACTTTCAGTCTATGAGTGTCCTTTTGGTTTAGATGGGTTTCTTGTAGACAGCATATAGTTGGATGTTGTTTCTTGATCCATTCTGCAAGTCTGTTTCTTTTGATTGGTGAGTTGAGGCCATTTACATTAATGGTTGTAATTGTTACATATTGGTTTATTGTTGACATGTTATCTTTCTGCTGTTGTGTCTTTATCTTTCCATTCTGTTTAATTGTCTGCCTTGCTTGGTGGTTTTAACCCATGTGCATCTAGAATGTCTTTCAGTAATCTTTGTAGGGTTGGTTTGGTGTTCATGAAGTTCTTCAGCTTTTCTTTGTCATGGAAGTATCTTATTTCTCCATCCATTTTGAAGGACAGTTTTGCAGGGTATGTCAGTCTGGGTTAGAAGTGGTTTTCCTTTAGGATCTGAAATACTTCACTCCATGCTCTTCTTGGTTTCATTGTTTGTGTTGAGAAGTCTGCCGTGATTCTGATAGGTTTTCCTTTATAGGTGATCTCTCTTCTCTCTCTAACAGTTTTTAGTATTCTATTCTTATGTTGGATTTCTGGGATGGTGATTATTATATGTCTGGATGTTGTTTTATTTTGGTTATGGCTGTTTGGAGTTCTATATGCTTCACTTATCCAAATGTCAGTTTCTCTTCTCATGTTTGGGAAGTTTTCAGCTATTACTTCTGTAAATATCCTCTTGACATCATTTGGGCTGTCCCCTTGTTTTTCATTTATCCCTATTAATCTTATGTTATTTTTCTTTGCATCATCTTGCAGGTGTTGAATTGTTATTTCCTGATTCTTTGTTATTTTTAAAAGATCTTGTGTTTCCTGTTCACTGACTGTAATCTTATCTTCGAGGTCTGAAATTCTATCTTCACTTTCATTGAGGTGGTGTGGGCAGCTTTCAATAGCATTTTTGATTTCCTGTATATCTCTTTGAATCTGCTTTATGTATTCTGTTTGTTTCTTATGGTGTTCATTTAGGGATTTTATCTGTTTGCTTTGTTCCTCTAATTTTTTAGCTGTGTTTTCACTAGATGCATTCACTATTTCTTTCACTGTTTTTATCAATTCTTCTTTTACCTGGGGTAGTATTTCTGATTTGAATTTCTCCATAGCTTCCCCTAGTTGCATCTTTATTTCATTTGATATCATTTCAGACGTTTCAGGTATATGGCTTCTTTTCCTTCTATGTACATGGCTTCTAAGCTTTCTTGGGGAGGGCTGGAGCTTTGAGCCTGCCTTTTGGTCTTTCCTTTTGTCATTTTTCTATATTTCCTTGCTTTGTGCAGTGTTCCAAAGCTTCCTCTGCATGTGTGGTGAATTACCTCTTGCACCCTCAGTTCCTGGAGCTGCGGTGGCTCCCCCACAGGCTCTTGGCTCCCTCACAGGGTCCTAACTCCCCTCTGCAGGCTCCTGGCTCCCTAAGTTGTAAGGCAGATGCTGGGCGTGGTCGACCTGGACCCCGTGGAACTTCAGGCGGGCTGGGCCGCCATCATTTGTCCCCGGTCGGTCTCCGGGAGGTTCTCTGTGGGTGAAGGGTGGGCCTATGGGTCCCAAACAGTCAGGCCGAGATGCTGGTCTCCACAAAGTTCCCAATCCAAACAGCCCAGGCTGAGCTGCCGGTCTCTGGGATGTTCCCTGCGGGTGAAGGGCAGGCCTACCGGTCCCAAACAGTGAGGCCGAGATGCCGGCCTCCACAAAGTTCCCAATCCCTAGTACTGCAGTTTTCAATGAAAGGTTTTTTACTTCATTAGATTGATTCCTAGGTATTTCATCTTTCTGGATGCTATTGTGAAAGATGTTTCTCTAATTTTTATCTCAGTGAATTTGTTTTTGGTAGAGGAATGCTTGATTTTTGAGTGTTGACTTTGTTACAGCTATGCTACTGAATTTGGTTATTAAATCTAGAAGTCTTTTGGTGGAGTTTTTGGGGTCCTCTATGTAAAGTATCATGTCATCTGTGAACAATGATAATTTAACTTCTTTCTTTCCTACCTTTATTCCTTTTATTTCTTTCTCTTATCTAATTTCACTGATTAATGCTTCCAGGACTATCTTGAATAAGAATGGTGATAGTGGATATCTTTATCTTGTTCCTGATTTTAGAGTGAAAATTTTCAGTGTTTGACCATTTAGTATGATGTTAGCTATTGGTTTGTCATGGATGGTTTTTATTAGATTGAGAAAAAGACCATCTATTCCAATTACCTCTAGAGTTTCTATCATGATTTGGTGTTGAAGTGTGTCTAATGGTTTTTATGCATCTATTAGATGATCATATGCTTTTTGTCCCTGACTTTGTTAATATGATGTATTACATCTATTGACTTCAGTATGTTTGACCATTTCTACATCTCTGAGCTGAATCCTGCTTGGATGTGTTGTATCATCTTCTTGATGATTTGCTGCTTTCTGTTTGGTGGTATCTTATTGAAGTTTATGTTCATTAGGGATTGACCTAAGTTCTCTTTTTTGGTTGGATTCTTCTCCGGTTTTCTTTTCAGGAATGAATTTGGGAGTACTTCTTCCCTTTCAATTTCATTAAAGAGTTTGAGAAGTAGTGGAATTAGGCCTTCTTTTCATTTATTGTCGAATTAAGAGTGAATCAGCCAGGATCTGGGCTTTTCTTTGTTCATAGGCTTTTAATTACATCTTTAATTTAATTGGCTGATATTGGGTTTTTAAAAATCTTTATATCTTCTTAATTCAGCTTTGTTAATTCATATGTCTCTAGAAATCTGTCCCCTCCTCCTGTTTTCCATCTTATTAGAATACATATTCTTTTTTTAGAATTTTTTTTGTACTGGAGATTGAACTCATGACCTTGTGATTAACAGGCAAGCACCTGAGCCACTGAGCTAAATCCCCAGCCCAGAATACATATTCTTGAGGTAGATATTAATGACCTTCTGGATTTCTGCAAAATCTGCTTTGATTTCACCCTTTTCATTCCTAATTGCATGGATTTGAGTCTTTTTTGTTTGCTTTCTTTGATAAGATTGGCTAAGTGTTATCAATTTTATTTATTCTTCCAAAGAACCAACTTCAACCAATCAACCAATTCATTAATTCTTTATGTTGTCTTCTTAGTCTCCATTGCATTATTTTTTGCTTTTATAATTTCCACATTTATATGGGTTTTTAGCTTGTCTTGCTCTTCTTTTTCTAGAAGGTTGAGGTGCAACATTTGGTTGTTTATTTGTGCTTGTTTCTGATATGAGAATTCATTGCTATAAATTTTCCTCTTAGGACTATTTTCATTGAGTACCATAAGTTCTGGTATGTTTTATCTGCATTCTCATTTAGTCATAGATAGTGTTTAATTTCTTCTTTAATTTCATCTGTGACCCATTGGTTGTTCAGGAGGATAGTATTTAATTTCCATGTGTTTATGGAGTTTTTGCAGTTTCTTTTGCCATTAACTTTCAATTTCATTTCACTGTGGCTAGAAAATATGCATGGGATAATTTTAATTCTTTTGCATTTAATTAAGCATATTCTGTGGGTTAGTACATGACCTGTTTCAGAGAACATCCCATGGGCAGCTAAGAAGAATGTATATTTTAATGGTTTGGGGTACACTCTGAAAATATCCATTTGTGTACAGGTTTGGTTCAGTTCTGATTTTTTGTCTTGTTGATCTATCTATTTGTGACCATGAGGTATTAAGGTCTTCCATTACAATTGTGTTACTGCTTATTTGATTTTTCATGTGTATTAATAATTGTCTTATGTAGTTGGGTGCTCCTGTATTTGGTGCACACATATTTATTGTTGTTATCTCTTTCTCTTGAAGTTTTCCACTAACAAATATATAGGACCTTCTTTATCACTTTTGATCATTCTTGGTTTGAAGTTTGTTTTGTCTGCAAATAGAGTGGCTACTTTTGCTTTTTCCTGTGTTCCTGTTGAATGAAAGATTGTTTTCCATACTTTCACTTTTAGTCCTTGAATCTATTTTTGAGTTAAATGTGTTTTTGTATATTGTTGGATCTTGTTTCTTAATCTGTTCTTCCAGTCTGTTTCTTTTGATTGGTGAGTTAAGGTCAATTACTTTTATCATTATAACTGTATCTATCTGCTTATCTTTATCATGACATTTTCCTGCTGATTGGTTCCCCACTTTTTATCTTTGTTTAATTGCTTGTCCTTCCTGGTGATTTCTTTATATTGTTATTCTTGGAATCATGGTCATTTTCAATCTCTGTCTAGAGTATCTTTCAGTATTCTTTGTAGGGCTGGTTTGGTGTTCATGAATTTCTTCAAATGTTCTCTGTCATGGAACTATCTTATTTCTCCATTAATTTTGAAAGATAATTTTTCAGGGTACATCAATCTGGGTTGGAAATTGTTTTCTTTTAGGACTTGAAATACATTACTCCAAGCTCTTCTTGGCTATGAGGGTTTGTGTTAAGAAGACTTCCATGATTCTGATGGGCTTTCATTTATAGATGATTTGTTTCTTTTTTTCTAACAGATTTTAATATTCTGTTCTTGTACTGAATTCCTGGAATATTGATTATTAAATGTTGTTGTAGTCAAGGATTGCAGGGAGAACAATTACATACAGGACACATAATTTATAGAATTATTTTATAATAGTCACCTAAGGAGTCAAATACAAAGAAAGTGCAGGGTATTTGTTCACACACTAAATACCTAGAAAATATGGTTGAAGGCCTTGATCCCATGGAAATATCCCGCATGAATTCAGCTGAAGACCTACAGCCCATGACAGTGCCTCTCATGAGTCCAGCTGGAGGCCTATGGCCCATGAAAATGACTCATGCAAGTCTGTTTCACAGAGCTGTACTGGGAAGGCCCCACAGGTCATCAGTGGAAGCTAGAAAGTCTGTGCCAGTAGAGTGAAGGATCTGTGCCAGCAGGTTGAGGGTTCTGTACTGGTGCCAAGAAGAAAAGCTCAAAATAAGGACCAGGCCTCCTCCAAAGAGTACCATAACCATCCTCAGTGACAGCGAGGTCCTGCACTCCTCCAACAATGAGAACAACTGAGATCATATCAGGAAACCAGCATGACAAGCTTCTTCTGGTGATTGAACAGCATACTATCTTCCCCTCCAGAGCCAGATGCTCAAAGTAAGGATCAGAGCTCCCCTAAAGTGAGCTGCAACCATTCTTAGCAACAAGGTCCTGAGCTCCTTTAACTCTGAGAACAGCCAAGTTCACATCAGGAAAGAAACTCAGCAAACTCTTATAGGAGAACCAACAGCACCAAATAACAATTCTACTCTTCCTTTCCAGGTCTTCTTTTTGTGCTGGTGAAGAAGGCAGGAGGGAAATAAGAAATAAACAGAAACAAGAACAGAACAACAACAACAACAAAACTAGAAACAATGTTTGCACATAAAAACAAAACAAACAATCAAGGAAAAAATAAAATAAATTAAAAATTAAAGACAAGAAGAAGAGCAGAAGGAAAGTTTCCACTTCACGGTGTGTCTCTGCTGTCTCTGGTTGACAGAGGAGGCAGGTAGAGCCTAGATTCATGTTGACCCCAGCAACAAGGTGGTGGTTTCAGCCCACAACACTTCAGGTGTCTCCTGCTAGCTTGGACTCAGCTCCCTGACCTGCAAGCTTGAAACAGTGCATTATCCTAATACTTGGAGCCACTACATGGCTCCAACTCACAGCTACCCTGAGATCTGACTTCCACTGGCCTCTTTCCAAAATGGCTACTGCCAATTTCTTTCTCCTAGGGGGTTTCTGAACACAAATAACTCACCAACCATTGCAGTCCACAGCATCCGCTTCTCTGTTACACTGGTGTGCTTCTCTGTGAAGGCCTCTGGGGTTGCCAGTAGTTACCATGCCTCTGCAGATTCCAGCTGCCCTCCCATGCTGCAGGCCAGAGCTCAGGGAGAAAGCGCTGCTCTTCACCTCCCTCTTTTGTGTTGTGGTCCTCTCTTCACTCTCCCTGTGGGCTCTAATTCCTAATTCAGATCTTGGTTCCTGGGGACCCACTTCCCTCCTCTTTCTCTTCATGTTTCTGTATTCTAACATTGGATTCAAAGTATCAGAGAGGCTGTTTTCTGGTCATCATTGTGCCATCTTCTCAGAAATCTCCATTTGTTGATTCTTGGTACTATTTCTTATGCCACTGGAGTTCTGTTCAGAAAGTCCTTAGCTATGCCTATGGTTTTACGAGTTTTACTTAATCTTCCAATAGACTAAGTGTTTCTGTTTTAACATTTAGATCAGAGACAACCTACAGAATGGCAAAATTTTTTTCCAGTTACTCCTTGGACAGAGAACTAATATCTAGAATATACTGTATAAATAACAAAAAATTTAGACTCCTGAATAAAATACCCAATCAGAAATGGGAAACTGAAACAGATATCTCAGAAGTACAAATGAACAATAAATACATGAAAAATTATTCAATATCACTGGCCATTAGAAAAATGTAAATTAAAAGAGTATTGAGATTCCAACTTATTCCAGAAAGAATGGTCATCACTAAGAAATCAAATAATAACAAATACTGGTAAGGGTGAGGGAAATAAAGAAACTTTCTCTGTTGTTGTTGGGAATTTATTTCCACTATGGAAATAAATATGGACATTCCTCAAAAAACTAAAACTAGAAATTTAATTTGACTCATCTATTCCCCTTTAGATATCTTCCCAAAGAAGTTTAAAACATCATATTATGGTGATACATGTTTACCTATGTTTACAGCAGCACAGTTCATATAGCTAAATATTGGAAGTAGCTTATATGTCTGTTATGGTTTGTACCTGGATGTCCCCCACAAAGCTTCATGCAGTCATGGGGGAAGGATTCTAGAGTTTGTGACTGATTCATAGTCCAATGCTAGGATTATGATTGTGATTGCTACCATACAATATAAGCTACAGAGAGAGTCTTCTCTTGCACTCCTCTCTTGTTGCTTTTGCTGTTTTCCATCACCATGAACTGTTGCCCTCTGCCATGTGCCACTCTGTCTTGGAGCCAGCCAACTATGGACTGAAACTTGCACAAACTGTGAGCTAAATAAACCCTTCCCTCCTTCATTTTGGGCGTTGGTTATTTTGTCTCAGCAATGAGAGAAAAATAACCAAGATAATGTCCAATAATAGATGAATAGATAATGAAAATGTAGTATTTTCACACAATGGGGTACTACACTACAAACAAAGATAAATGAGTCATTTGTAGGAAATTGGATGCATCTTGAGACTCTGATGTTAATTGAAATAAATCAAACACTCAACCTTAAATATTAGATAGTTTCTCTTCAATGAGAAATTCAAAACATAAATAAAGAGCAAAATAGAAGGTAGATAATAGGAAGTGGGGAGATAGATCTTTTTCAAATGGGAAAGGGATAAAGAGATGAAGGGAGGGAGAGACAAAGGGGATGACAGGAAAAAAAATCAAGATATGTACATGTACAAAATCCCCACAAAGAATGTAATGCTTATGTAATGTAAATATGTAAAACATGTAGTACTAATAAAAAATAAAAACTGAAAAAGTAAAATACATAGAAGACATGCATAGTTTGTATATAAATAATAAATACCATGCCAGTTTACATAAGGGACTTGAACAGCCATGGATTTGACTATCAGGACAGTATCCAGCACAGAACTCATCCCACATGAATACTAAGACTTGATTGTATTTTCAGTTACTTTTAGTGTATGTTATTAATGGAATGACTACCTCATATGATAAACCTAGATTTAACATTTTTGAGAAACTGCTAGGCTATTTTGCAAAGTAGCTCATATTCCCACCAGTAATGTTCAAGTGTTTTAATTTCTCCACATCCTTTTTAACACTTGTTATTATCCAACTCTTTGATTACAGCCATCATCATGGATATGAAGTAGAATGTCATTGTAGATTTCATTTGCATTTCCCAGATAACTAACATTGATTCTCTTTTTATGTGTTTATTGAACATTTATATATCTTCTTTGGAGAAATGTTTATTCAGATCCTTTGCCCAGTTTTTAACCTGGATTATACTCTTGTATATTATATATTGTTAATTTGTGGAAATTATTTATATAATATGGATATATAATATCCATTTTTTCAGACATATGGTTGGTAAATATTTTCTCCAATTATTTGAGTTTCCTCACTGTATTTTTGATGTTGTCCTTTTCAGCAAATAATAATAATAATATAATAATAATAACAATTTTGGTGAACTTTGAAGTCTCTATTTTTCTTTTGTCATTTGGAATTTTGGTGTCATTTTTAAAAAAGTTTTAATTAAGCCATGACCATGAAAATTTACTTCTCTATTTTCTACTCCGAGTTTTACTTCTCTATTTTCCACTTAGAGGTTTTATTTTTCCTCTTACATTTAGGTTTACAACCCATTTGGAGTTAATGTTTACAGTGGTTGATTGATTGTGTCAACTTGAGAAGTTTAGAAGCTTAACTAAATTGGTTTAGCAATTCTACACCCTAGGGTGTAGAAGCCCCACCCTAGAGTGGCTCATTACCTTAATGGTATAAAAAAGAAGGAGGAAGGATGGACAGGGTTTCATGCTTCAGAGGAGCTCCAATCTTCCCTTCAGCTTGGACATCATCTCCTGGCTTCCAGCATAGACTTTACAGCTTCTACCTTGGATCCTTAAGCCTTCCATCAGAGATCTATCAGCCTCCTGATTAGGGACTGGCATGAGACACTGCAGAGAACTTCAGACCTTGGATTCAATCCTTCAGTCTCCAGCTTGCAGACATCCTTTGCACGCTTCCTCATCTGACTCTGTGGGTGACAATCATAAATTAATCTTGTAATTTCTTATACCTTTGTATATCTCATGTTATGTCTGTTTCTCTAGTAAAACCCTAGATGTAGGGTTTTACTAGATGTAAGGAACATGTTTCACTTAGTTCTTTTGCAACTAGATGTTTGTTGTCCAAGCACCTTTCATTGAAAAAAAATTTTTTCTCCCATTGAATTGTTTTGGTACACTTTTCAACAATTTATCATAAATGTCAGGATTTATTTCTGACTTTTCAATTTTATCCCATTGATTTGAAGTGGTACCTCAGTTCATGAACTCAATTCTTTCCACAATTCTGGTCACAAACTGAATTGGACAAGAACTGAATCAAATTCAATGGTTAGGTTCAATGTCGAACTTACGGGAAATTTGATTCAGTTCTTGTCTAATTCAGTTTGTGACAGAATTGTGGAAAGAATTAGGTTCATGAACCTAGGTACCACTGCATATGTTTACTCTTATATCGGTACTGTGTTTGCAAATTTGAGTGCTCCAGTCAACCCACATACCAATCCATAGGTAGAGTATGAACATTTGTGGATTTTGAGGTGACTCACCACTAAGCTAAGCTGCCTCTGAGTACACCTTATATATATAAAGTTTGTCCTTGTGACAGGCTTTTTTCACTTTGTATAAAGTCTTCAAGTTTCATACATATGTTCGTATATGTCAAGAACTTCTTCCTTTTAATGACTGCATAGTATTTCATTGTATGTACAAATACCATATTGCATTTATTCACAATCCATTAATTAAATCCTTGGATTGCTTCCATCTTTTGAATAATGCTGCTATAAATATGGGTGTGCAAATATCTGTTTAAGTACTTGCTTTTAAATCTTTGGGGTATATGCACAGCAATAAAATTATTGGATTATATGATAATTCTATTTTTAGGTTCGAGAGAATTGCTATTCTGTTTTCCATAGTGGTTGCTTTATTTTACACTTCCAGCAGCAGCTTATTAGTATTTAGTAATACTAATAAGTAATACTAATACTAATTCTCTACACTCTCCAACACCTGTTTTCTTTATTTGTTTTTTAAAATAATAACCACCATAGTGAGTGTGAGGTGCTATTTTGCTGTGATTTTGTTATTAGTGCATATCAGTAATACAGAGTAATGTGTTTCATTTTGGCAGTTGGTCATTTTTATCCCATCATGCCCCTTTATCCTCTTCTTTTCCCACCCTACTCTTCTCTAATAGTGTCCCTTCTAACTTCATGCCATGTTTCTCTCTCACCTTTTTTTGGTAAGATTCTACATAGGAAAGAAAACAACTTATCATGATTTTTATTTGCATTCCCCTAATAGCTAACAATGTTGTTTCTTTTTCATGTGCTTATTGCTCATCTGTATTTTCCTTGAAGAAATGTGCTTTCAAGTCTTTTGTTTGTTTTTAATGTTATTTCTTTTCTGTTGTTGAGTTTGGGGAGTTCTTTGATTCCACCATTATTTCTTGGAACATGGAAATTTACTCCTCTTTTATCTACTAAGATTTTTATGATTTTACTTCCTACATCCAGGTCTACACACCATTTGGAGTTAATTTTTGTGTACAGTGTAAGGAACACATCCCACTTCATTCTTCTTTTCTTTTCCTTCTATTCTTTTGGACCTTAAATTACACAGATTTTAGATCTCTTCAAACTGCTTTACAGGTCACTGAGACTCTGAATTTTTTCAGTTTTTAGCACTCAAACTCATTTTGGATAGTCTCTAGTGTTATATCTTCAAGTTCACTGATCTTTCTTCTGTGCTCTCTAATCTGTTGTTGGCCCCATTTTCATTCAAAATGTTACACTTTATTTAATCTCTGGGCGTTCTCATTTCTTTTCTTAAATATCTTCCACTTTTCTCCTCATTGTTTTTGCACTACATTGTATTCTTGAGCATATTTATAGTAGTAATTTTAAAGTCCTCATCAGATCATTAACTTTGTCATTTCTGGGTCTGTTTCTATTGGCTGATTTACCTCCTTGTTATGAATCCATTTCTCCACTTCTTCATATGTTTAATACTTTCTCATTAAATTCTGGACATTATTAATATTATGATCTTGAATGTCTAAATTTTTTCCTTGAAGAATAGTTAGACATTTTATACCTATCAATTAAGTCATCTGTCATCAGCAATGGTCAATTTGAAGCTGGTTCAAAGCTTGGTAAGGGAAGGTTTAGGGAAACCTTTAGGAGAGGCTTCCCAATAAGATTTACTTCATTTGTGTCCTCCCTCTTTAGAAACTTAGCCCTCTATTATGTTTTGCCCAATGTCTGAAAACACATTTTGTATTTTTCAACCAAATTTATAGATGTTCATAATGACAGGGGAGGTAGATAGTCTATACTTGTTGCGGGGAAGCAGAGGTCATGTATGTTTGTAATTTCTATAAACACTAATTTTTTCTGATTATGATTTTTGCATAAAAGCTTTATATTGTATGGATACTATATCTTCATGAATCATCATGGCAATGTAAATTAAAATATTGTTCATGTCTTTCTCCTTTCTTAAATTGATGGTATTTCACTAAAGGCCATTTATCCTTCCATCTTAATGTAGGCATCATATTTAGGGCTATCCATTTTTTTCAAATAAGCAATGTTAATATGCACAATGAAAGTTTAGATTATTCAGAATTTGTACTGTGAGAACCTTCTTGGTAGCCATGTCAGCAGGTGATTGGAGGAGACACACTGTAACCACTCTCTAATGGGTGGTACTGATTTCTATGGTCATGGCTTCTGATAGTGGGATCACAGGGATGTGTCCTAATATAACCTCTTTTTCTTTTGAGACAAGGTCTTGCTGTGTGGTGCAGGCAGTCCTTGAGTTCACTATATAGCTCAGGTTGGCCTCAAACTCACACTAATCTTCTTGCCTCAGCCTCTTTAATGCTGAGATTACAAGTGTGCACCACTATGCCTGGCTGATTTCTTCTTATGACATGTGGTTCTCCCATGTAATTCTCATAAACATTATTTGTTTTACCATTTCAATATTATATCTGAGGAAATCAAGATGGACAGAGGCTCAGTAATTAGCCAACATCACAGAACTAGTGAGTGATGCAACCGGAACTAGAGCTTAGCTATCTGGTTAACAGTGCCTCCCATACATCTTATAATTTCCAAAAAATGTCGTAATTGGCGGGGATTTAGCTCAGTGTGGCTTAAGTGCCTGCCTGGCAAGCACGAGGTCATGAGTTCCATCTCTGGTACAAAAAAAAAAAAGTCGTAATTTTGGCCTTGATGGAACTGTTTCCTGTTTTCTAGGATGGGTACATGTAGTCTCAAGTTTTAAAATTTCTTTTGCCTTTTTATCAAGCTTTTGTGTTCATAACATTAGTTTTTTAAAATATTGAAACAATAGCCATTTTTTCCATGTTATAAGCCATTTATTAACATACATTATTTGAAATAATGTCCTTAGTGGAAGTACCAAGACAAAGGAATCACTTTTTTGAGGGACTTAATATACATTTTGTAAAATACAATACGATTTCATACATTTTATCAATATACTCCTACCAATGATGCATCAGAGAATCAGCTACTTTGAGGGGTATAGTTCTATGTTGGTGTCTTTGGATGACCAAAATGGTTTAAGATGTCTAACGATGGCATTTGAGGCACAGTGACATTTGAGCAGAGGAGATATTTTTGGGAGCAGTCCCCTCCCTGTACCTCCCAAATCCCTCTCAGACACCCTTTCCCCTCAGGCAGCCCTTCCTGCACATGTTGGGGGCAGGGCCTGGGCTTGGGGCACCTCTGCCAGGGGCCTGCTGATCTATGTTCTAGCCTGACACTCGGCAGCTGTCGTGGAGGCGTGGGCTGCAGGCGCTGTTCCCCATGGGCTGTGTGCAGGCTGCAGGCCGGGGAGCCTTTCCCGCCTAATCCAAGGGGCACTGGCAGTGGGGAGGGAGACAGCTGGGTGTAACTGATCTGCAAAGGAATGGAATGGTGCAGGCCTCCCAGCACTGGGCTGGGCGTCTGCAGGCTGCCTGCCCCAGCTGCTGAGCCTTTAACCCTTCCTTCTCTTTCCTCTCTCTTCTTTCCATCCTGGGAGTTGATGCCATCTTGCTTAGCCAAGTCCCAGGAAGCCCCTTGAGGAGCTGTTCCCTGACCAGCTCTGAATACTTTGCAAAGGACCCAGTCATGTCATTTTTAC
This sequence comes from Dolichotis patagonum, assembly GCA_004027295.1. Taxonomy (NCBI): domain Eukaryota; kingdom Metazoa; phylum Chordata; class Mammalia; order Rodentia; family Caviidae; genus Dolichotis; species Dolichotis patagonum. Next base: position 15,649 of record PVJX010023343.1, on the reverse strand, counting down.
TTTGCAGGAGGTTGAGGTAGAAGCGAGAGACCCAAGTCTTACTGAGGGTCTTCCTGTCTTAGAAGTATACAGGGCTCCTGAAGGCTGTAGGTGACTCAGACTAAAGAGGTTGTGTGGTCACAGCAGGGAGGCCCCTCCTGAATGACTCTGGTGGAGCAAAGGGAAGAAAGGCCAGGTCTGGAGTCTGGTGCTCCCTCCACCACTGCACACTTTGCAATGAGATCTTAGGTGAATCATTCTCTTTCTTTCTCGGGTCAGTTTCCTACTACTGAAAATGTGGACTTAGAAGATAACCATTGAGGTTTTTTTACATAATGGTAACAGTAGCTCCATTTGCAAAATGCCTACTATAGACTTTATCTATAAACATTCTTACCATCACTTTGATGAATTCTGGTTCTCATTTTAGCGGTGAAGAAACTGAGCCTTGGAGAGGATAAATCATGCAAGTGTTCCGAGCCACAACCTGGGTCCTTCCAGCTCCCCCAGCTCCCTCTTCAGCTCCAGCTATCCCATGCCTTAGCTCAGGCACAGCAGAGGCAGAGTGGCACCGCTTATTATGGTACAGCTCAGGCAAAACTCAGGGGTAAGCCCTGAGACACCTGGGTGAGGGCGGGCTGAGGCTGAGGCTGGGTCAGGCTCTTTGCTCCTGCGTTTCTCTTGTCCTGCACCCAGATGGGCTGGGATCCCTGGCTCACTTGGGCAGCCTCGCTCATGGGCACAGCCTCTGCAGTTGTTCAGCCCTTTCTCATCCATAATCCATGATCTCACTTGATCCTCATGCCAACTCTGTGGTACAGAACCTGTTGCTCCTCCTCATGACAGGGGATGGAGGCTTGAAATCTGCCAATGTCCTACAGCTGCCAACTGGCCAAAGAAAGACCAGGGGAGACTAGAGCCTTCTTCTACCATCTCCTCCAGTTTCCCAGAGGAAGGGTCCTGGACTGCATGCTGCCAGGCACCCAGCTATTCACTTGGTCTCTTCTCTGGCTGAGAAGGAAACTTAGAATGTGAGTTCTGGTGTTAAGCAAGAAAGGGCTCAAGCCCTGAATTCTCCACTCTCCAGCAGTGTATACTGCTTCCCCTCTCTGATCTTTCACTTCCTTGCCTGTTGGGAGGGAATAAATGAATGACTGCTGGATCCAGGCCTACACCACCTCCCCAGGGGCAGAGCATAGATGAGGCTGGCATGTGAGCCCCAGATGAGCAGAGCCTAGGGTTTGTTGGGGATCTAGAGGTCAAGGTGGGGAGCCAATGGGCTAGAGTTTTGTAGCTGGTTCAAAAGAGAGGCAAGGACTACTTAGGGAAAGGAAGGAGCAGTCATTCTAGGTGAAGCAAAACCACAAAAGCAGGAATGGACACCATGGGTGTGGGGGTTGGGGTCAGCTGGCTTGGAGGAGGCATTGATCAGAGGGAGCTGGGGGCTTCACGGCAAGTGAGGGTTGAGGAGTAAGTCTAGATTAGCTTTGGAAAATGAGCTCTCTGAGGATGCCAGTTCCCTGCCATGCTGCTTGTCCACTTCTACCTACCTCTACCCAACCCCTGGTCCGCCAGGATTTCTGGGCAAGGGACCAGGGGCAGTGGGAGAGGGCGCAACTCCAGCTTGGGAGAGACAGCTGTGCAGGCCTCCTGCCTGCTGCAGGGGATTAACTGGCACCGCCACAGTGTGTTGGGGGGGCACTTGGCTCCAAGCTCTGCCCACCCTTATACCCTTTAACTCCTTGTTATCCGGGCCCGTATCTTCAGGCTTAGAGACGTGCTCACATTCATTTCTCTGTGCCCTTTGTGTTAGATGTTGAGGACACAAGCAAATAAAGATGGCGGGCAGGATCTGTCCAGCCAGTGTAGATCCATCAATGTGGTCTTCATGCCCACAGTGGGTCCTCTGAGACACGGGACTTCTCTCCATAGAAAGCCCTTTCTTTGGCTTCTTCCAGTACATGTGGTCAAGTCACTGCCATCCTCAAAGCATCAAATAAGCTTTCCCTTGACCCCATGTCCAATCTCCCATCCTTCTGAGTATTATCTTCCTTGCTATCACTGCCTCCCTGTGGAGAAGGCACTGTCTACCAGATCCATCTCCTTCTTTTTCTGGGCACACAGCTGAACCACTTCCCCAAGCTTCCCTGGGACTTAGATGTGGCCGCATACTCCAACCCTAGCCCCACATATCTTCAGCACACATTCCCAGAACACCTTGGTGCTAGTTTGACATGCATGAGCACAGCCACCAGGAGACAATCTCGCTGAAGATGGCAGAACCACTGTCAATCTTTTTAGACACAAGTTTCCAGCTACTTAGATTATCTATTCTAGCCATTTTTTAAAATAGGAGAAATAAGTACAAATATCATGTTTGAGCCACAGAAAAGATCTGATTTGCCATATATAAAAAAAATGATGAACTTATTCCTCCATTTTCTCTACCTTTCCACATGGGACAATACAGGTAAGCATGAAGAGGGTCTTGAAACTGAGACAAGAGGAGGAAAAAGGAGAAAGCTCTGTGTGTTCCTGGGACATGATGTGGCCAATGAAGTCATACATGGGGCACTTGAAGTTGTTCCTGACCTTGTCATCTGCCTTCCCTGAGCCATGACACCTCAAGACCTCCAGTGGTTCAAACCTTGGGTAAACACAAAAGCAAGGACCACAGTGGGTGAGAAGTCCATGAGGACCTGGCCCTGGGATAGGGGCCTGCACTGACAGAGGTGACGAGGGTGGTGAGGAAAGAGTTAAGGGGCCCGTGAGCAGGATTGGTTCCCCTCTCAGTGAGGGCAGTAAAATCAGCATGTCGCCTCCAATTTGCTCCGGCCTGACCTTGAACGTGAATCATTCCATCACAATGTCCTTATTGATTTCCACAGGAAGAGGATTAAACCCAGAAAATCAGAGCGGGAACTTGAGCCTGCACCAGGGAGAATGGGATGTTTCTGCGGCTCAGAGCCCCTCGTGTTTGCAAATACATCAGTGAGGGCTGTAGGCTGGACAGCCACTAGGCTCGGCCACTACCTCTTTATGTAGCCAGGCTGGTCCTGGTCTTCGTTTCCCTACCTGTGGGGTGTGTGGCCTCTCAAGCTTAGGTCATGTGCAAAGTGTGTGGCGGAACTAGAGGGATGGGTTAGATGTTATGACAGCCCCCAGTGAACTCTGGTCTATGCATCACCTGCTGCATGGCAGCAGCCATGCGACACTCAGAACCAAAGAGGCTTTTTCAGAGTCAAAGTTGCCATTGGACTAGCTGGCTGTAATAGCCAAGAAGAATTCTGCTCAGTCCTGAAGACCCTTTAGGGAAACAAGACCAAGCACCAGCCCCCTCTCCAGGTCTAAGTCCTCAATATAGGGTATGTGGATAAGAGAGAAAGAGATCATTTAATATGTACTGGAGAGCCCAATATATCAGTATACAAAGATGCTACCTAATGTTCTATAGTGTGGCTATATCATTCCCTATTGATAGGCGTTTAACATTGTTATCAGTTTTTAAAATTTGGGACAATGTTGTAAAATCTGGCACGTGCTTCTTTGTATGAATTCTTTCTTTAGATGCTGTATGAGTTTCCTATTGCTGCTGCAACAACTCACTATAAACTTAGTGGTCTAAAGGGACATAATTTATTCTGTTGCAGTTCTACTGGGCTCAAAACAAGGGATGAACAGGGTGGCATTCTTTCTGGAGGCTCTGGGGAGAGCCCATTTTCTTGAATTCCAGTGTCTACAGGCTGCCTGTCCTCTGTAGGCAGAGACCTCTTCCTCCAAAGTGCATCACTTAAACTTCAAAGTGCATTACCCAGTCCTTGCCTTTTTCCCCCAGTCCTTGCTTTTGACAGCACATCTCCTCTCTGTCTCTGGTTCTCCTGCCCCCCCTTTTATAAGGACTCTTGTGCTTCTACTGGACCCACCTGGATAATACTGGATAATCTCCCCATCTCAAGAACCTTAATTACATCTGCAAAAACCCTTTTACCATGGAAGATAACATATGCACAGGTTCCAGGAATTAGATGTGGTTGTCTTTCCAGGGATTAGATGGAGGAAATTATTTCACCTGCTATAGCTGCTCAGAAATCGGATGACTTAATCAAAAGATGCATTTTGAAACAAAATCAACATCTTCAAATTTTGTCCATTAACACTCATATCAACACTGCTGATACTGGTCTTTTGGAGGTCAACTGGGCGACACTGATCACTATTCAAATCTTCAGTTTTCTCTCTTCCACCAACACAGTTGGTGGTTTCCCCAGGTGCAGACTGGGAAATGGGACTGGGGGTTTTGGCCAAAAGGTTGGAATGAGATGATGGCTTCCAGTAAGAAGGCAGCAGGGACCCATGGGGGGAGTGGGAGTGAGGTGGGAGAAGAGCAGCTTGCATGCTGTGAGTCCAGTGATGAGCTATGATCGCCAGACACTACAGCCTCCTGGGAGTACGTGGTGCGGGCAGAGCAGGAAGGCTGGGGTTGCCGCCAGCAGGAACCAGGGAGGGCCAGGCTCCTATAGCGACAGAGCAGAGACCCCCCAAACAGACCACAGAAAGATGTTTAGGTCAAGGTGGCTCCTGTGACCTAATGCCCTCTGCCTCCATCTACACAGCCTCTGATTAGAAGTGGCCCTGTTCAAAGGCTGCCTTTTCATACCTGCACATACACAGACAGAAGTGGCAAAGAGGTGAGGGGTGAAGGGCTGGGAACACTAGGATTTTAGCAATGGCTAAAGAACCACTTTATGTCTTAGCCATCTTGTTATGTAATTTTAAATCTGTTCTCTTGAAAAGTATGTTTGAAGTCGTGCTCTGTTGAGCTCAGTGTTTGAAACTCTGGAAGCCAAGGATACGTGACTCGAAGTGTGCAATGGCCTAGGAAAGCACTGACCACAAAGCATCAGAGTCGGAAGCCCTGTCCTTTCTGTGAGAAATTAACAAGCATGAAAGATGCATTTAAAGACACAAATGTCCCTTAAGTACTGCTTTAGCTGCATCTTGCAGGTTTAATGTGTAATAATTTCATAATCAGAAGATCAAAATGTCTCATTCATATCCTGATTTCTCGTTTGATCCATTGCTTGTTTAAAAGTATGCTGCTTAAGACCGTCCAAATTTCCTTTTTTCATTAGTAAAAACGCTAGGATCTATGTTAGCTGACATGTGTACCATGATGGAGAAGCTGATTTACAAAATAATATCCAAGCCTTCCACGCACCAGTGATGAAAAGGATGCCCTGTCCCCCCCCAGGTGGGTGAAGCTCTGGCATGCAGAGCACTGACTCAGCCCTAGGAGTTTCCCCCTCTTACTGAGGGGGTGCTTCCCTGCCCTTCATCCTCCTCGCTTCCACAAGGTACAACAAGCAAAGTACCTTCCCGCTTGCTCCTTAGGTGCCACTGGTTAAGAATTCATCTCGCTGTTCTCCCTAACACCTGCACAGCCAGCAAAAACTCACTTAGATCTTTGGGAGAAAACAAAAAAATACATATGAAACACTGAGAGATCATCATGAAACCTACTCAGCACTGTTCCATCCACATCCTATATGAGAGACCTCTGGGCTAGGGTCACTCTTCAGGCCCCCCTTTTGGGTGCCAGCTCCCTGTCCCACCAGATGTTCTTTTCCATCTTCTTACCCACTTCCTCTAGAATCCAGACTCAGTTCAGTCCCAACCAGCAGGCATCCACTGAGGGCCTGCTCTGTGTGGGTTACTGTGCTGGATACATGTGGGGCAGGAGAAGCTAAGTTGGCCTCCAGGACCATAAAATAGGGACCATCTCTTCCCAGGAGACATTCCGGCAGGTTCAAAGCAAATCTGACATCCTCAGAAATGCTTGGAGGTCTAAAGTCTTCCTGCGGTTTATTGATATACAAGTATAGCACAGTTATAGGAGCAGAGAGGCTGTGGGAGCAGCTGGGACCATCTTGGGATAGCCTTCTCATCCCAAGGGGCACAAGGACAGCCACGCCTCTGTACACACCAGAGCAGGTGCTGAGGGACACTGGGTACACATGCACAGGGCTGCATGTTCTGCTGACAGATACTCCCCCACTAAACACTCCCACAGATCACAAAAGACACCCTTGGGCCCTCCAGAGACCAACTCTGCTGTGTCCTTGGAGAAAAAGCACATTGCAAAGTCAGGAGCTCAACCTCAGGCTTAGAGTACTCATCACACAGCCTCGGGGTGGACTGTCCCCAACATCCAGATGACCACTGCTGGACCCTTGTTGAGGAACTAATTCCTCCTACCACCAACCCACAAGATGGCTCATCTTCCAGGACAGGTGGCTTGGAGTCATGGGTGGCATATGGAGACACAGGCTCATGGTCACCCTTCTAAATCCTTCCTGAGTTACAAGGTTAATACCAGAATGGCGAGCACCCCTCTTGGAGGGAGAGGGAACTTGACAGTCAGAGTCCACTCCTCAGTCTCTGCACCTGGTCTCAAACATCTCTGTGGGAGGACCTGGGCCCCTTAAGTCCACCTTGTTTGTTTTGGAGAAGTCTTCCTGGGCACCTCTGCATAGGCTGATGTTGTGGTTTTAACCACAGAAAAACCCTTTTCCTTTTACTGTGTCCTTTTTCTGTGGTTGAAAGCGCTAAGAAAGAAATAGGCCACCACATCCTGATCCTGTGCTTGGATTTGGGGTCAACTTTGGACCCAGTTTCCAGGAAGTGCTTACCCCTCCCATCAAGAACCATGGCCACAGTCACAGATGTGCAGTCCATTCCTGACCTCAAGCCAGGGACAGAGCTGAGCACTGTCCCATGCCTGGGGGTGGAGAGGCAGGCAGAGAGGGAGCCAGAATGGGTAAGTGTGGCCAGTTCTGGCCCTTCTTGGGGCCTCTGCCCACCATCCCATGCTCAGCTTGGACCAGCTCTCTCCCATTTACACTGGGCCGCCTAGAACGTGAGGTGGCAGCTGTGGCCCAGCAAGCGCAGTCCCCAGCCTCAGGACCACTGGCAGGCGCAGTCAGTGGGCTCCTGCACCGTATAAGGCACCCAGGTGGCATTGGTGGCGCAGAAGAGCTGCACGGAGCGCCGCTGCAGCCCCACCTCGCGGCAGCACTTGCAGAAGCGGGCGTAGGCGTTGACGTTGTGGTTGTAGATGCTGGCAGATGGGCACCTGCCATCGCAGGACACTAGGTTCACCTGGAGACGGGCAGGCCAGTGAGGCAGCCTGGAGAGCACCCCCTGAACCCCCTTCCATCCCCACCTTTGCCCGCCCCATCGCCACGTGGGCACCACGCACAGGTGTGTTGCTCCTGCAGTCGTTCTTGCGGATGGTCATGCGGATGGTCACCTTCTTGCACGAGCGCCCGTCCTCCTTACCTGGGGAAGGAGGCGGGACAGGGCAGGTGAGGCAGCTGTGGCCCAGATGTGCTCCCTGGGGGCAGCAGGATGGGCCAGCCTGGGGCAGTTAGTGTCATGCTGGAGGGTCGCTCTTCCAGGTTAGCACTCATGCATCGCTGCCTCTCCCTGCCAGGGGGAAGGTCTCTCTCCCAGCGCTCTGGACTGAGGTGGAGTTGGGTAAGCAGAGACAGCATGTGAGCACCTGAGACCATGAAACCACGGAAGATGCCTGCAATGGCCACCCAGAGACTCTGCACTAGGGAACAGGTGGATTTAGAGACATGGGACTGCTACCTCCTCACCCAGTCCCTAGCAAGATGCAGGCGTTTCCTTGTCCATCGCACAGAGCTAGGACCTGTCCACCACAGAGGTTCAGGAATGGAAACTGGAGTGTGCGTTTTTCTGGCTGGACCACGCTGCCCACAGACACCCAGGCACGAGGCTCACACAAGCCCTCACCTCCGTCACAGTGTGCTCCTGACATCAGCCCCTCACTGAGGCCAGTCCTGATCCCCTCCGACCTCCAGGCCCGCCCTCGCCCTCCTTGCCTTTTATCATCAGGGCATGGCTCCTCTCCTCTCAGAGGCCATTTGTGACTACATGTTGAAGCTAAGCTCAGGGTCTTCCTTTGTACAGCTCCTCCACGGGTTGGTGTGAGTCCTTTTCTCACTCTAAATAAGTATTCATGTTTACGCCTCAGTGTAGATTTATAATGCTCTGCTCTTTTCCTTTAATGAACTCCCCCAAATCGCAGAAGACCCATGCCTCACACAACTCAGTGTCTCTAACCCATGATGTGTTTGGACTTCTTTCCCACTAAAGTGTCAGATCTGAGAGGCCTTATCTGTACTGTGCCTGCAATTCCTAGCTCATTGCCTGGCACATCCTCGGGGCTCAGTAAATATCTGCCAGCTGCAGGCCAGGAATATTTGTCCTCTGGAGGGCAAGAAGCCCACCGGGAATGGGATGGAATCCCTTCTCCTGGCTGCCAGGCCTCACCATAGAGAGACAGGGGAACTCAGTTCTGCTCTCACTACAGCCCTCTGGGGCCTGGATGGCAACTGGCTGAGAGGCAGGAGCAAAGCGGTGGCGGCACTGGGCATTGGTGGCTCTAGGCAAGTGGGTGCTGCTGAAGCATTCCCATGCAAGCCCAGGGTGCCTGGCTCACTACCCAGCATGCACTGGGGGCCCAAGGGTCTTTGCCAGAGGCAGGAAGCAGGGGCCTCTCCCTCCCTCACCCCCAGAGCTCAGAGCCACCTAGCGGGGGGGGGATGGGGGACATTGGTGGAAATAGCAATACAGATGCCTGCTTCAGTCCTGGGCGCTTCCAAGAGAAGTACCTGGGTGGCAGTGGACACTAACCCCTGGAGGAGAGGCGGAGCTATAGGGGACCACAGGAAACAGGGTCCCTGGGGAACCTGGGGAGAGGGACATGTGTCTCAGGTCACACAGGGGCACAGGGAACATTCAGAAAGCAAAAGGTTGTGGATCAGGGAAACCAAGGAAGTCTTGAGCCCAGGTGTCCTTGTGTGTGTGGTGTGAACACAAAAGGGCCCCACATCCTGCAGCCTCCCAGGAGGGCAGACACATGGGCAAATATCAGGAAGCTCACAGGTCCATTCGTGTATATGTGGTGCAGGTTTGGGGTGCTCAGGAGTGCAGTGTGGGGACAGACACACAGAGCTCTTACTCTGACTCCCTCTGGGGCCTGGGAGTCCTGAGTCCCACCAGGAGGCATCTCCAAGATCTGGGCTCCTGGCCGCAGAGGAGAATTGATGTGGGTAACATCTGGACTGTGGGTCCTCATCAGGGGCAGGAGGAGCAGTGTCCAGTGAGCTACCGACTGCCTCCAACCAGAAGTGGAGGGCTTGGATAGGGACAAAGATACTAGTGTGGCCTCTGCATATGTCATCAGTGCAGTGAGCCTTGTGTCAAGAGGTTATCCTTTCCTCTGTTCACCCTGGGGAGTGGCCCTCATAGGTGCCAGGCCAAGAATCCGGCCCCCTGACCCCGACATAACACTCTGCCCCCCAGCACCCCTCACCCCTGGGCCTCTACTGTCTCACTCACATGTCCTGCAGCATCCTTCCAAGGAAGGGACCACAGAGCCCCCCACCTAGAGGGAGAGAAAAAGGGGTGGGAAGAGAAAACCCTGTTCCAGGCCAGGAGCCAAGATCCCAAAAAGAGTCCAGGAGTGCTGACTCTGTTGCCCCCATGATGCCCTAGGGCAGGAGCTCCCTATGCAGCAGGCCATGGAAGAGCTGGAAGGCTAATCACTAAGGCTGCCTGCAGTCCCTTCCTGGGAGGCTGGAGCCTGGGGGAAGACGGTGTGGCTCCTCCCTTCTTCCTATGGCCTTACCGCGCACCATTCCCGACCAACTCCACACTGGGGAGGAGGAGGATTTGGGAGCATATCATCATCGGTGGTTGCCTCCACAGAGGCCAGTAAAGGAAAGTGTGAAACTTGGGTTAGCGGCCAGGGCTCTAACTCAGCTCTGGACAGGTTGCTCTTTTCCCTTGGGCTTAGTTTTTGTTACGATTTATATCTAGATGTCCCCTAACAGTCTCAAGTACTCATAGGTTGAGCTTTTGGAAGGTGACTAGGTCACAGGAGCTTATAGCCAACTTGCAGTTAGAAAGTGGGGTCTGGTTGGGAGAGGTGGGCCACTGGGGGTGCAGCCTGGAACATATCACTCCCTTTGCATCTCCTCTCTTCACTCTTTCTCCTTCCTGGCCTCCATGACTCGAGCAGCTTTGACCACCAGACCATACCTTCTGCCTTGGAACTGCCCAAGTATGGACTAACAACATGAGCCAAAATAGCACTCCCCTCCTTTGAGTTTCAGGTATTGGGCATTTTATCCCAGCAATGAGGAAGCAACAAAGACAATTTTCCATCTCTAAAATTGGGGCAATTTTCCATCTCTAAAATTGGGGCAGTTATCTTTACAACTCTGAGCTGGATGAAACAATGGCTGGAATAGTTCTTTGTAAGTAAGTTTGTATGTGTATTTGTGTGTGATTTTACAAGCACATGTGTGTGTGTGTGCTTGTGTGCCTACATGACAGTATGATTATGTGTGCATTTGTTGTCTAGGGAAGTGTCAGGATCATCAAATGTGCAGTGATCTCAGTGATTTTGATAATTCAGTAATAACACCAAGTCCTCCAGGAATCCTTTTCCTTGAGATGTGCCTGCGGTGACAGCTGTCCACGGAGGGAACCATGTATGGAACCTCTCACCTGCGTGTTGCGTGTGTGTGCAGGGTGTGTCTCTGGAGGCTTTGAGGCATGCCGGTGCATGGTGCATGAGTGTGTTCATGACTCTGGGGGGAGGTGTGCGAGGTGTGGGTGGCCAACTGTCCGTGGTGGTGTCTGTGAGTATACCTGGAATGTGTGTAAGTTTCTGTAAAGCAGTGTGTGGACATGTGAGGCACGAGGATGTGGGGTGTGTCGTGGTCTGTGCCAAGAACCCTCCTAACACCGAGGACCCTTCCCCCACTTCCACTGCCACCAGTGACACAGCCCCAGGCCTTGGCTGAGGCCGCACTGTGGGTCGAGGAGGCACTGACCTTGGCACACTCAGTCTCATTGAGTGGTGGGCAGCTGATGGGCGAGCGGACAAGCACGGCGCCCAGGGGTGTGCTGCCGCAGTGGTGGCGGGCACAGTCTGCGATCCAGGATGCCCCAGGCTGCAGGGCACAGAAGTGAGTGCTGGGGGCCTGTGGTCATGCGCATGGCAGACCCCAAGGGCAGGGGCAGCCCAGGACCCTGGCACCTGTGCAAAGCTCTAGCATGGGGGCCAGAGAGGTCCATGGTCCTAGCATCCCCTGCTGGGATACCTTCCTGGGGGGCTCAGGGGCTGCTTACCAAGAACAGGGACGTGGTGCCGTTGGGGAAGGTGAAGAGGCAGGACACGTTCCTGCAGGAGCCGCAGCAGGCCGCCAGGTCCCGGGGGTGTTCATACTCCTGGTTCTGTGGGCCAGGGCGGGACAGCCTGGCATCACCTGGGTGACACCTGTGACCTCCACCAGTGCATTGTCCACCTGTCTCTGAGGGCCCACAGCCCGGGAAGGACCCCTGTGGGGGACTCAGAAATGGAGCCTCAGCCTCCCGTCTCTGGTGCACAGACAGGTAGGCCCCGTCCCTCCTCGAAGTCTCCTTATTCCTGGTGTCTAGAGGAGTCCTCACCCCGAAAGTGGCTTTCTCATAATTAAGAGGCCAGTTTACTTTCTAGACAGACCTCAGTTTGAGTCTCGGCTCCAGTGGGACTTTTGACAAATGACTAAATCTCATTTTTCTTACCTGAAAGTTGGGAATAACACTAACACCTGTATTTAAGCAACTTATTTGACTCTTACTAGAAGGCAGTCACTGTCCTAGGTACTGGGCCTTACAAATGGTTGTAACACAGACACATACACCAAAAGGATAGGGACCGTGTCAGGCATTCAGTAGGTACTTAATAAATGTGTGTCCTCTCTGGCAGATACCTGTGCTTATCATGCCTGAAATCTAATCCTTTGCTCTTGGGTCTCTCCTCCTGACCTCTCCAGCCTCCATCCTTTCCACAAAGCACCCACTGTCTAGACTTGTCTGGACAGCTTGGGGCAAGCTAGGGACCCCCCCTTATTTCTGGAGCACCTAGTATGCACCAGGTCAACCCTCCTGACCCTGCTGCGCCCCGGCCTGCGCTGTCCCTACCGCCTCACAGTGGACGTCACACAGCACCGAGGTGGTGTTGATCTGGTAGAAGCTGGTGAGGGGGTCCAGCACGTCTGTGCAGCGGGAAGTGTGGCACACGCCGTCTGCTGAGAGCTCCACCACTGTCTGGCCTGGCTGCAGCACCCCCAGCTCGCGGCTCAGACACACAGGGGCTTTCACTGGCGACGAGCAGGGCAGTACAGTCACCATGAGCCCTGTGTCCCTGCCACCCACGTCCAGCTGACCCACTGGAGACTCACGCACCCTGGCTCTGTCCCCCCGGACCTCCCTTGCCCACTCACCGCACTCATACTTGGCGCAGCCACACACGTTCTCCTCGCTGTGCATGAAGTCCTCGTCCAGCTGGGACTTCTCCCACTGGGTGGGCAGAGGCAGTCAGCACTGGGCGGGGGTGGGGTCCCAGCCCCCCTGGGGAGCAGCCTGCACCAGGGCCCCTTTCTGAGTCATGCTCCCCACACGCAAGCCTCCTTTCCCCCTCGGAGAGGGACCGGGCCAGTTCCTGTCTTTCTTCACCAGGGACAAGAGGATGAGGAAGAAAACAAAATGAAAGGAAGATGGTGCTGGGATCCAGCAAGAGTTCACGTGACTCAGAAAGTGACCTGACATCACCTTACGTTTCTTATTCTTCCTTTCCCCTGTGGCCATGTAACTGGGGGTTAAGAGCATGGTCTCTGGAGCCAGAACTCCTGAACAAATCCTGGCTCCGTGCCTTCCTAGTTTCATGACCTTAACTCTAGCTTCCTTGTTTGTGTGACTGATAGAATCATACAACCGATCTCCCAAGGTGGCTGCGAAAATGAACCTGGTGAACAACGTAAAGGGTCTGGGGAGGTTCTGGTCATACAGAAAAACCTCAATAAACACGCGTTGCTGCCTGGGTACTGTCAGCACTGTCGGCATCAACCTCTTCATCATCCTCACCACCCACTGTCACCACTGCCACCACCATCTTCATAGACTTTACCCTCCTGATGCCATCAGCAACCTTGCCTGCTTGACAAAGAAGGGCACAGTCCCCAGAAAGCCAGTGCAGAGCTTGGGCAGGAATTCAAACTCTCTCTCTCTCTCTCTCTCTCTCTTCCTGGGGGTTGAACTCAGAGCTTCCACACTGAACTACATTCCTGGCCTTTTGATTTTTGTGTTTTGAGACAGGGTCTCGCGAAGTCACTAAGTTGGCCGGGCTGGGCTTAACTTGCAGTACTCCTGCCTGAGTTTCCCAGAGAGCGGTTTACAGGTTTGGGCCACCACACCCAGCTGCTTTTCACCAGATTAAAGGAGTAGGGTCTGGGCTGGGGAGGAAGGGGTACAGAGTATGGAGGGTAGGGAAGGGCAGGGTAAGTATACCAGATGGCACCGGGGCACCGGGATGGTGTCGCAGTCACATTCTGAAAAAGAAGAAGGAATAGGACCCTCCTCATTGAAGGGGCCCAGGGGAAGCAGAGGGGAGGAAGGGGCTGCCCCTCCAGGGACACAGCCCCAGCCCAGGCCTGGGTGGCTGAAGTGAGGCCAAATTCAGCCTCCATCCACCCCTGCATGGAGGATGCAGCTCCCCTGCAGGGCCTGTGGGCAGCAGTGAGTCCGCTGGGGGAGAAGCACCTAGAATCGGCAGACAGAGCCTCCCAGCTCCGCTCATTCCTCCCCTAGCTGGGCCTGTCCAAGAATAAACAGGACTATGCCGGACTGCGACTCTGCTTTCCAGCTAGGTCAGCGTCACTATCCCAGCACTTTCCCGCGAGCAGTCCTAAGCTGTGACAACACTAACAAACCTAAGGGCCTCAAAGCTCTAGCTCAAAGGCCCAAAACTGCAGGCCAGAGCAGCAGGAAACACTCCTAAGTTTGCTTTGTGTGCTGAGCTGTTATCTGTGCTCTGAGGACAGCAATGAATAACCCAAATCTCGGCCTAGTGTCTTGAGCAGCTGATGAGGCTGGAAAAAAAATAGCTAGATAGCCAAGGGTTGGGGGGAACCTTTTTAAAATAACATTTCTATATGAAGCTCACCAGTTTTCATTACTGATCATTGGTGCCCTTACTGGCCTGTGCAAGGGATGGGTGTTGAACATAAATGATATGTACCACCAGGAGGTTGCAATAAGAATGTTTATTTTTATTTATTTATTTATTTATTTATTTATTTATTTTTGCTCTGTTGAGACAGTTTGAGCTGGTGTTGGACTCACTATGTAGCCCAGGTTGGCCTCGAACTCACTGTGATCCTCCTGCCTCAGCCTCCCTAGTGCTAGGATTTCAGGCATGTGCCACCACACCTGGCTTGCAATAAGGACTTTAAAAAAAAGGTTTTTGGAATGGGGAGCTTGTTTTTTTTCTTCTTCTATCCTGGAGAAAAGGCTGTAGACACAGGGAGTGATGTGGGAGGGGTAAGGTCCCTTGGAGAGATCTGGGCATGCAAATATGAGAGATGTCCAATCTCAGGGAAGTGACAGTTGTGGGGCCCCAAACTTGAGGAGGTGCCTCTGCCCCCAGTGGAACTTACCACAGGACTTGTAGGGGCAACAGCGGTCTGGGCTCCACACCTCCACCAGGGCAGTGCCCATGCCACACTGCACTTGGGGGCAGCGAAAGCTCTCACACACTGGGGTAGGACAGGGCGACACATGAGCCACAGACATTGCAGAACGTGAATCCCCAGGAGGCAGCACTGGCCAAGGGTGGGTGCCTCCCAGCTGTCCCTCAGAGACACCCAGGGTCTGGGGTCCCTGGAGGTGTGTGGGCTCCCTGAAGCCTCCCCGCAGGGCTACTTCAGGGGTCCTGGTGCTGCACACAAAGGGCCTCGAGACCCCTCCCCACGCCCACCAGGACCCACCACACTGATACAGCGGGCAGCAGAGCTCCGTGGTGTTCCTGTGCACGGTGAGCACCTCCCCTTCCTGACACTCGAGGATGGAATCTGGACAGTCTCCACAGGCTGAGGGGCAAGAGGAGTCCCCACTGTCACAGACCCGTCAAGGGCTTGGAATGCTGCAGGTCCTGGGGTGGGAGGGGAACCTCAACGGGCTACGTGTGGCCGGAGCAAAACTGAAAGCAGCACTCCATGTCTGCCCCAAATGGGGTTCTGAGCCAGTGTTCATGCTCAGTGACCTGGGGGTGACATGGTCTATTTCCTGTTCACCCCATGCTGGTCTCTGAACAGTGGTTCCAGCTTTCTCTGCCCCCCACTCCCTCAAAGATCTCAGCCTTTCCTCCCAGCAGCTTGGGGAAGCAGAGGGGAGGAGGGGGCTGCCGGCCTCGGGCGTCCACCCACTGCAGAAGTAGGACATGCAGCATGAGTCCTCCAGGCGGCCTGCAATCAGCGTCTGGTCCTGGCGGCAACTGGGAACCTGCTCCATCTCACACAGGTCGGGGTCACATTCTGAAGAAAGGACCGAATGAATGTAGGGGCTGAGAACACAGCCTGT
The DNA here is from genome assembly GCA_004027295.1 of Dolichotis patagonum. NCBI lineage: Eukaryota > Metazoa > Chordata > Mammalia > Rodentia > Caviidae > Dolichotis > Dolichotis patagonum. Next base: position 172 of record PVJX010023343.1, on the reverse strand, counting down.
GGGCCACACTCAGCCTTGCCTGGCTGCAACCAGGACCCCGTCCTCAGAGCCATCCCCAGCCCCTTGGGCCCTCCCCGATCCCCCCATGCCTCTCACCGCAGCTGTAGCTGGGGCAGCAGGAGTCCTCCTGGAAGTGGGTGAGCAGTCGGTGGCCCGGGCGGCAGGTAGGGGC
>PVJX010023342.1:0-29398 GCA_004027295.1 Dolichotis patagonum | reverse complement strand
AATTTAATAATAATAAAGATTACTGCAATTGAGCAAAAGATGACAGTAACAGAGGTAGACTTGGTCAAAGTGTGTGCATTCAGAATATATTTTAGACTCGGAATGACAAGATTTGCTGGCTTGTGTCCTGAGCAGCCGGATTAAAAGTGCCACAGTGCAAAGAAGGGAAGACTGGAAGATATGGGTGACTGAGTTACAGAGAATGAAGACTTTAGCTTTGGGGTGTATTTTTCAGTTATTTCTTACTGCTTAACACAGAATTCAAAATAACATGATGCTCAGCTCGAACGCTTGCCTTTATTAGTCTGATGGTCTAATCCAGGGTCTACCCAGGCTAAAGGGGCTGGATAATTTCAGGTGACTTCATGCACATACCTGGTACCTCAGGGGATGGTGGCACAAGTTAGGAGTGCCCGGGGCTCTTCTCGTGATGAGAAGTAGCTGGACCTCTTTACCTTGTTGCTCAAGATTCTCAAGAGAGCAAAAGTGCAAGCACTTGTCATCAAATCGGGTTACAAGGCCTAGATTTAAACAGACCCCCACCCCCGCAGTGGAAAGAGTGACAGCATGTACCAGGATGAAGATTCCTGGTGACCACTTTTGAGGACCTTGTAAGATACTGAAAGAGGAAATTGGTTACAGGAGTCTGGCATTTAGGAGAAACATCTGGACTGGTTTTATGAATGTGAGAGTTGTCAACATAAAATGATATTTAAAACCATGGGACTTAGTAAAGTTCACTTTGAAAAGGAGAGTAGAGGAAAAAGAGAGGTCAGGCCAAATGTGAGCCCGGGGTGCTCCTATACCTAGGGGTGAGGCAAAGAAGAACGGAACAGAAAAAACAGAAAAGAACAGAAAAGGGCTCTGTGAAAATAGGAAGAGAACTAAGGTGCAGAAGAAACAAAGTTTTGAGGAGGCCCATCCTGTTGAGCTGTCAAGTTAGAAGTACTCTTTGGACCTGGTCACGCCTAAGCTACTTTGGTTGCTTTGACAACAGAGACATCCCTCATACTAAGTGTCCCAGTCCAGTGACCCTCGACAGTGGTCAAGTTTTTTTTTTTTTTTTTGGTACCGGGGATCGAACTCATGACCTCGCGCTGGCCAGGCAGGCGCTTAAGCCACTGAGCTAAATCCCTGGCCCAGTGGTCAAGTTTTAAAAACCACAGGATGTGGTTATCTTCTCAGAGTGTCATGTTTACTCAGTAATAAATCATTTTAAATATTTTTGTCCATTAAAACAAAAGGGTTGTATTAGGGACAATTAAGCACAATTTCAGTACATTTTCAGAATATTATATTGTTTCCTCCACACTGTTTGGGTCACACTGTCTCAGTTCAGCTCCTAGAGGGCTAGAGACTGAGATTAGCCATGCTCGTACTCAGCATGTCTATCTGACCAGAATCTCTGGATGCCACGGTGTAGGTGAGCCTCTCTGAGTAGGAATTGCCCACATACATTGTCGTACAGCTTGGCCAGAAGAAGTTAGTCCCTTGCATGTCTGCTTTGGCACAGAACAATCTGGAGGTCTCCCAGACATGTGCTGCATGTCTCTCTCTTTCCTGGGCTAATTTTTTTCTGTTCTTTTGCTGCGATAAGCCACAACCATGAATGTAACCTCTTCCAGTGACTTCTGTGAGGTCTTCTCACAAACTGTCAAGCCTATGGTGGCTTAGGGAACCCTTAATCTGTCACTGGTGCAGAAGCGAGGGTGGTTTGGGGACTCCTAAAGTTTGCACTTTGGGACCATTGTTTTCCTCTGTTGATACAGATTCTTGGATGGACAAATTCAAGAAACACTGGTTTAGACCCATTTCCTCTAAACTATTATAATCCAGCAATATGTGTGGATCATATAACCTGTTTACAGGCACAGAAACAAGCAGTAGGAATATAAACACAAACCACAGTCCAACTTCATCCACCGAGAAGCTAAGACATTGTCCTATAGGACTTTGGGAAGAGAAGTCAACAAGGTAGACATATGTGGTGTGGTGGAAATATACAGTGCATGTTTAAATAAATGTATTACAGTAAAAGACACATTGCCATTAATCCTGCTCAAGGTTCCCCCCCTGCCCCTCAGTCTTATCCCATGGTTCCCGCTACTTTCTGAAGCAGTCCTGGAAGTCTCCTTTCATGTCATTTCAAGATGTGATCCAAAATCCAGTAAATGCTGCTGCCCAGTGCCATCCAATGAAAGGCAAGCCCGTAAGAGCATTATAGGGTGTCCTCACCCCCCTTACTCACTGAATCTAGCACCATGTAACCTCTTGCTCGTCCCCAAGATCAAAATGACTATGAAAAATAAATGTTTTGAATGGATTCAGGATATCAAGGTAGCCGAGACAGTGCAATCAAAGACACTCACTAAAGGGGACTTCCAGAACTCTTTCAGAAAGGGCCCAGAACAATGGAGTAAGTATGTTTGAACTGGGTGGGGAGCACTGTGAGGTGCCACGCCCAGCACAGCTCTCACAGTTTAGGAGTTTGCGGTCGGGGAGAGGATGGCGAGAGGATAGACAAATACAGGCAAGAGATGGAAAGCTGAGGTCAGATGGAGCCCTCTCTCCTGTGGTGGGGGGAAGGAAGCACTCAACCGCACAGCGTGTTTATTTATGCACTTCGGGTTGATGTTAGTTTCAACCCCTCTGCTAAGCAACTTGTTTGCCTGGTTGGCCTGGGCACCTTGCTTTCTGGCAGCTGGAACAGGTTGTTTATGTGGCATGCCTGGGTTCTCCCTGTTCTCAAGGCTGGCCTTTTACCCCCAGGTGAGGTCGATTTCAAGCTTCAAGCACTCCGCAGGAAAGGAGATGATGGACAATGTGTCTTTTACTATAATAACTATTTCTAAAAATCTAAACAATCACTGTATTTTTCCATCACCCCTTGGAGCCTCTCTCAAGTTATAAACGAGCCAGCAGCCATTCCGAAGTGGGACACATCTACAATGACACCAACTTCATTTGCGTATTGTATCATCCACTTTTAGAGTCAAGGACTTCTAGCTTCCCTGATGACTAGGCACGTGGCCAGGTCACTCACTGGACACAGAAGGAAGCACGGATGCAGAGACAAACTGTCGGAAAGATAAGGTTCGGGTCCACCAAGTGGAACACCAAGGTCCCAGCCGGATGTCCAAGTGGAAAGTTTCAGAACCAGTGGGGTTGGGTCTAGAATTTGGGGAGAAAGTTTGGATTAGATTTAGGAGGCACAGCATGAAAAAGTCAACGACAAGGGCAGGAATGAATTGGTCTGCGACTTTGTAACGTCCTCTACAAAACGTAGGTGTTGCTGAAAGACAGTTCTGTTGGGAAACACTAATCTGGAATGCCAGATAAAGAGCAAAGAAGCCACGAAAGAGCCAGATAATGAAAGGCCAGAGAGTTTGGAGAATCCCTGAGAGGTAAGACGGCATCCTGAGAAGTTTCATCAGCAAGGCCAAGCGGAGGTTTCTGACTTGGGGTCCACTACACTCAGAGGTCTTCCACGGCAACAGAAGCCGCCACCCTGAGACGAGTTTTTATTTGGAAGAAGAGCCACAGTGGAATCAGTTAAAAACCCTAATTCCTCTGGGTACAGGCTAAAGTGAAATGACAATGAAAAGACAAAATTCTCAGCCTTCCATGTCTTTAATAAATGCTTATTGAGTGCTTGTACCGCTGGCTCAAGACCTCCTCTCTTCTCAGGGCTCCTCGAGAAACAGTTACAGAACCTCCTGCTTGAGAATTTTCATACGCCAAACCCCGTTTCTCAGCCGAGGAGTAGGAGCGTGGCGGTGCCGCCAGGGGGCGCAAGCCGCAAATTGTTTGCAGAATTTGGGGCGGGGCCAACAAGGGGGCGGGACGGGACCGGAGGCGGGGCAGGGCCTGGCCGACTTCCGACTTCCGGCGGAGGCCGGAGTCGTCGCGCGTCGCCGTCATGGCAGCGGAGGAGAAGGATCCGCTGAGCTATTTCGCGGCTTACGGGAGCAGCAGCTCAGACTCCTCGGGCGAGGAGGATAACAGCGAGCAGGAAGAGACGAACCGCAAGCCCTCAGATCCGTCGAAGTCGTCGGGCGGCTGTGGGAACAAGGCGGAGAAACGGCTGCCGGGACCCGACGAGCTGTTTCGCAGCGTGACCCGCCCAGCCTTTCTCTACAACCCGCTCAACAAGCAGATCGACTGGGAGAGGCACGTCGTCAAGGCGCCCGAAGAGGTGAGGCCCCCGGCCCTGCTTCGCGGTCTCGGCCCCGGTCTCCGCCCCTCCCTGCCGAGCCCGTCCCCCCACACGCAGTCACCCCCGCGGATTCCGCGCCGCCCCCGCCCCGCAGTCCCGGGAGCCCAGCCCCCTCCCAGCCTGGGTGTCACGCCCGACCCAAACCTCCGCGCTCGGTGCCCCCACCCCGGGCGAGGACTAACGGTGGTGACTCCCCCGCCCCCCGCTGCAGCTTCTCCCCGAGACCCCTTCCCTTTGACGCCGAAGTACCTGCGGTGCTGCCTCCAAGACAGTGTCTGCTGCAGCCTCCGAAGGAAGGGGTCAGTCATCCTTGGCGTAGTGTCTGAGACTGGATTCTTCTTTGGTAACTAAATGTTATTAGCTTTATTCATACAGGGAACCCTTTAACTTTTCACTTAGCAGTATTGTGATTTTGGTGGAAAGCAATGTATCTTTGAACCGTTAAAAAAAAAAAACGAGAGCGTTAAGCGAAGAGCAGGGAGATGCATGTGTTCGCGTCGATCGCGGGAACCTCGGTTCGTCACAGGGCTTCTTGATGTGCTTACTTAACAGCCTCCAAAGGAATTCAAAATATGGAAGTCGAACTATGTACCACCTCCCGAGAGCTACACTACTGAGAAGAAACCTCCACCTCCAGAGCTGGATATGGCGATAAAATGGTCGAACATATATGAGGACAATGGAGATGATGCCCCACAGAATGCTAAGAAAGCTAGGCTTCTACCAGAAGGGGAGGAGACATTGGAATCTGGTAAGGAGGTCGGGCTCTGTGGCGTTATCTTTTGGTTTGGTGATGTGGTTAAAAGAATGAAATATTTAGCAGGTCGTAGTAGTGGCCAGGCCTGTAATCGCAGCTCTCTGGTGGCTGAGGCATAAGGATCGCTGGGGCCAGGCTACACTACATAGACAGACGCTGTCAGAGAAGATGAAAACAAAAAAAGAAAGAGAAAACCAGGAATGTAGTGTTTAAATGAATGGGATATAAACTTAGGACATTGATCAAATGACTATTGGTGTTCCATACTTTTCTGCTGTGTTTTTGAGAAAGACTTCTATTCTGCTTTGAAGTGAATTCGCTTGATATTTCAACCAGTACTATTTAGTGTAATTTGGTGTAAGATCAGAAGTTATTCAGGCTTTAAAGAGAAGTCGCTGAAACCCAACCGTTAGTTTATGTAATTTGTGGTGAATTAGTATTCTAATAAGACTTCATAGATTCTTATGACTGTAGCTAGGAAGTGCTAAAGGCTTTGTTACGTGTTTAAATACCTTAAATCAGGCTCTTACACTCTTTTAATTCCATCCTTTACACTGCTGTTTGTGTTGTTGCCCAAACTCAAATCTGAGCTGGGTGTGTTGGGGCACACCTGTAATTCCAGCACTTGGTTGAGTCAGGAGGGTCACTGATTTCGAGGCCAGCCTGAATAACACGTGAGACCCTGTCTCAAAAAAAAAAAAGAAAGAAAGAAAGCTTTATGTGGTTATATAATTTCACTGCTTAAAATCCCCTGCCAAAGGACAGAGAGTTTTCTGAGGACCTACTTCATTCTCCTCCATCATTTTGAAGGGCCCCCTTCCTAGCATTTTAAGATCTTGAAATTCAAAACTGAATAGAACAGTCTGTTCAATTTTATGGTTTCCTGCCCTTTGATACACGTTGTACTAACTCAGACCCAGAAGAGAGAGAAATGTTAAGTCTGATCTGTAATTAGTAATTTACTCCTATTTTCCATGTGGTAGTGCTGCTCACTGCTAACTTGTCACCGTAAGTGTGTCCTTTATGAAAATGAGTTCACCAAGCAACAGGACCCTGTTATGTTGTATGGTAGTTACTAGTACATTGTAAGCATTCAGTGGATAACTGTTGACTTTGAGCTCAAGGTTTTGGACTTTAGAAAGGGTGTATTTTTAAACATATTTCTGATCTTCCCACAGTGTAAGTGGCGTTAAGCTCCTTTCACAGCCATTCAGAGTGTTGTGTTTGTTTGTTTGTTTGTTTGTTTGTTTTTTCCATACAGTTTTTAAGACTGACAGGAGTCCCCTTCCTCCAATTTTCCCTACTGGGGATTGAACCTAGCACATTTACAATAAGTATATTCCCAGCATTTTAAAAACTTTTGAAACAGGATCTTGCTACATTGCTAAATTCATTTAATAGATTAGGCTCAAACTTGGAGTCCTCCTGCCTCAGCTTCCGAAGCATGCTGGGACTGTAGGCACATGCTGGCTCCCAGTTTGGATTCTACCTAGCTTTTTTGTTTCTTTCACCAGTTTCCCAGTGTGTTGTAGAAGTCCCTAATGAAAGCATGTCGTTAGTGAATGGCTTTTTTGGAGATCTTAAATGAAGTGAGCATACCTCATATTTTATGGTATTTTATATAATGAATAAAAAGTCTTTTTGTATAAGTAGTGTTTAATTGTTAAGGGAGCTTTGTAAAAACCACATAGAGAAATATGGAAATGAGAACTTACATGACTTGTCTAAGGTCACAAAGCTAGACGATGTCAAGTGTGACACAGGCCTGTGACCCTAGCAATTCAAAGTCAGCCTGGGCGACTTGGCCCTGTCATAGAAAACCAAAAATAAATAAATAAATGGAAATTGTACCTATTAAGTAGGTACAATTTTCCCAGTATGCTATGCAAGTCTACCCCTGAGCTATACCCTCAGCCCTGAAATCTTCAGTTTTGACTTTAAAGTTGGTTATTAAATATAGCTGTCATCTTTTTGTAATAAATAACTTTGTAGAGGTGATTTTTGCCTTGCAGACTTCCATGCCAAGTTCACGAAGTTACCTTAAAAATTAATCTCTCACCACACACACCCCTTTTTTTGGCAGTGCTAGGGACTGAACCAGGGCCTTCAGTCTGAGCTGCATCCCCAGCTGATTCTTTATTTTGAAACAGGGTCTTGTTAGCCAGGCTAGCTTCAAACGTGGAATGCTCCTGCCTCAGCCTCCCTCAGAGTTTTGGGATCCCAGGCATGTGCCAGCTTTCCCTAATATATTTTAAACTCTATTAAATTCATGAAGCACCATGTATCAGAAACTAAACTCTTCAGTAACATTTTAGATTACCAAACTAACCTTTTTATTTTGCCTCCCCATTTTCTGTCCTTTGACCCTTTTTGCCAGTTGCTTATTTCAGAGACTAGAAGAAGAAGCTCGTGACCAGCTCGTACATGTCATACTTGTGTAGTGGTTGCACAATGTAGATAAGTAAAGGCTCAACTCTTCTTTGTATTTCATTAATATGTAATTGTAAATGCCTAGCTAATGTAGCTAATGATTTTTATTTTTACTTTTTTTTTTAAATTTAGAAAGTTTATGTTGATAAGTTAAACTTACTTACCTGGGTGAGTACTTACCTGAGGTTCATAACCCAAAAATTGTTCTCACACCAATGGATCTGTACTTCGCCTGTGAAGCAAAAGAGGTCAGGAAAGCCAATGAACAAACATCTCCAGAACTCTTTCCTGTGCTGGTTCTTGCCGCAGTGCCTCATCGTGACACTAGATGGCATTCACTCTTCTGCACAGATCACTGTCAGGAAGTGATTTTTTTCAGCCTCAGTAGTTTGATTTCAACAGATTTATTTGTGCAAAGGAAAAATGAAAGCAGAAGTATTGCAAGATCAGCTTTTTAATGTATGTTGTGAATTCCGTAGTAGACTTAGAAAGTGCTTTCAATTTTTATATTGCATTTCCTAAAAATCTCAAGATAAAATGATAGTAACTCCAATTAAAAAAACAAAAGTGTGACTTGTTTGAGCTATATACCCTACCTGTTAGTTAAAGGAGCCAGTATTTTCCTGTGTACTGATGAACTATTGATTAAAGCATTGGTTTATAAATTCCAGGAGTGAATTACTGACTTGCATTGCATTTTATTATACTGCCTATATAAATCTATGGTACTTTATGAAACATAAATAGCACTGTCTTGTATTTGAAAATGAATTAAGATTAATCATTTGCTATTGTTACAAATTAGTGTCCACATTAACAAACGATATTCTGAATACGGTCAGAAGAAGGGAATTGAAGGCTTAAGAGTTTAAAGATACTTCCTTCCAGTAATTTGTCATTTGATGTTAGCTGTTACCCCCAATTTTTTAATATGAAAGCACTGTGTGATATGAAAATAGTATGTATATATATATATATATTACCACAATACTTGTTGAACTTTGAGAGCGAAAGATCCCGAGTAATGTGTTTAAAATAAATTTGTATTTTATAAGTGATAACATCATCTACATGTTCTTTATTCTATACATGTGAAATTCTTAATACTACATATTTATTTAGAGAGGTGGAAATTAATAACTGGTCTGTTGCCCTTCACTGAACAGTGTATTTGGATTTCTTAAATAGAATTAAAAGGTACACTTTTTCAGGTTTGCAGTATTTCTACTAGTGAGATTTTTCTGTGGCTGCTGACCCTAAGGATTTTTGCAAAGGTGTAGAGGACAGTTTTAATATATGGTTCTTTAATCTTTCCCTTCTCAAATTTTCCATAGTATAAAGAGAAGACAGGTATTTTTCTGTTGCTTTTAGAATATTTTTGACTGCTAGAAGTGAAGTAGAGATAGAACTAAATGCATAGGAAAAAGTGGAAAATAGAAGTTCAATGAACCTCTACTTCAGTGCTTTTTTACCTTACGACATAAAGATTTGGGGGCATCGAGAATGAGATTGGGAAGAGTGGTGGGTTTTGGAGGAGAGAAAGCTTGAAAAGGACAGCTGGTAGTTGCTTAAGTAACATGGTTAGTTGGTATCCATTTTTGTAAAGGGGAAAAATTGCTATATTTTTCCAAAATATAGATTATTTTAAGATACAATGAATTGTATCTATTGTTGAATTTGGGGGAGCAGCTTTTTCAGAATTCAGAATCTGATTTTCATAGAAATAAAACCACTTATTTTAAGCCACCTTAATGTCCTGAAGGTCAATTGGTGAATTTTTTATTGCTACATTTTTTTTTAAATGTGGTTATTTCCACATACTGTTTATTGTTGTTTTTGTTTCTGAAGCAGTCTGGTTATGTAGTTCAGGCTGGCCTTGAACGCTCATGTAGCCTAAGCTGGCCTCAAACTCATGACAGTGCTGCTGTCCCGCCCTTCTAATTGCTAGGGTCACAGGTGTGCACCAGCATGCCCAGCCTCATACACAGTTTAGTACCAGTTCTAACAATTTTTATTTTTATTGGGAAACTTTGAAAGAAATGGTTGATGAGGGTGATTATTTTGGAATAAAGCCAATGAAATTTTTATGTTTCCCTTTTTTTTTCTTTAATTACTGATCAAATCTCTTTCTCTCCTATTTAAAGATGATGAGAAAGAAGAACATACTTCCAAAAAGCGCAAAGTAGAACCAGGAGAATCAGCAAAAAAGAAAAAGTAGAGAACAACAAAGGACGAGACTTTTGGACTACTAAGCCTGTTAAAATGTGTCTTTGGTCAGATTACTTTGATCTTGTGGATTATGACAAAACATCTCCATGAAAGTATGTATGTTAATGAACTAATAAGTATTGCTTCAAGAACCTTCCACTGTAGAATTCCTTTTTTTATTTAAAACTTGTATGTATTTAAAACACAAACGGTGGCCTGTGATTGTGAAATTGGAAGCATTCTTGCTGTCTATTCTAGAGTTGGTTTGCTTTGAGAGTTGTCACATGCTGACATGCCGATGTTCTATGAACCTTTTATAAAGGAATATATTTTTAAAGTAAATATGTTGTAATGTACTGTGAACTTGTGGGGTGCTTTTCATCAGTGTTTGTACAGTGTAAATAAATCATGGAAATAAAATTACTTACTCGATACTGTTCTTTTAAATACCTGTCACAAGTCCCTTCCCATGTGACATTTTAGATAGTAGTAGGTATTACCATCCAGAGAATGTCTCCTATGCTGCAGATTCTTGTGCATATATTAGCTCTGACCCTCAACCTTGTAAGTCTGCTAATATCCTCATTTTATATTGAGGACAACTTGGGTTACTTGTCAAAGGTAACACAGCTAGTCAGTGATGAATATGGAATTTAATTCGGGATGCTGAAATTCCAAAACACATTAAACCCCCTGTACACCAATCAAAATTTAGGCAGTTTTCAAAAACTACACTAACTGCTATTTTTCCCATGTACTCTTCTGTTGTAGTTGAAATTGACTGCATTTATTATATATGCCTTATTATTCATTAATTTTCCTATTAAATAATAAGTCTACTAAAGATACAGGTCTTCTACAAAGGTTGACCAGATGTAGCAAAGAAAAGTACAGCACAGCCCGTGAAATTTGAATTTCAAGTGAACTGCTTGAGTATATGTGATACTTAGGGCATACATTAAGAGTTTATCTGAAATTCACAGTTAACTGGACATACTTGTTTTTTCTTGTTGCTATTGGGCTTCCACCGAGGACTTCCATCATGGTAGGTAGGCCCTCTACCAACCACCAAGCTAGACCCTTAGCCCAGAACACATTTTATCTAGCAGTCCTATTTCTACATACCATATTTTCTTCCCCTAGCTCCTATTTTTGTTTTGCATATGATAGTAATGAGCTAGGAGGATGTAATCTTTCGGTTCTGCAATCTAAAATGGAGTGCAGTTGTAGCATTTTGAATGATAAAAAGTTATTGCTTTTTCCACATGCCTTAATGCCTTTAAGAGACGAGTTACTTCTAAGACCCTTGCACACACACTGTGGCAGGAAAATTATCTTCTGAGTTTAAAAAAATAATTACCTTTGGGCTATATTTTTCCCCATACCAGAAGCCAAAATTTGAAAAGTTACATAAAATTTGTTGAGGGAAGTGAGACAGACATATTAAACATTAATAAATACCATGAAGTTGCTGTGCCAGCATCTGTCGATAGAGGGAAGCGATGTCTTTCTGTGTGTCTCAAACTTAGAAAAACTATAGTATTCACCTTCTAGGTTTGTGAATAAATGAATCCTGAAATTGAAGTAACTGCTAAATCAGAAGTTGTCTGTGAAGATTGAAGCATGCGAAGAATTGGGAAGTTTATGATACATGCTGGGCAGTGACATCAACTGGAAGGCATGACACCTAAAGAAATCTATAGTCCAGATGCATAGATTGGTGGAGCAGCAAGGTTTTGAAAGTTGCATAAAAAATAAAAGTTGAAAATCTTGCTAATGTCTGATACTCCATGATTCAACTCTTCCCTTCTGCTTCTTAGATCAATCAGTTGATGACAGAAGAAGTTAACTCTGAGCTGCTTTTTCTAGAAAGAACAAGAAGGGAAGCAAGTGTGTCCCACCATTTTTTGTAGAGGCAGTGCATGTTTGTTTTGGTTTTTTGGTGGTGGGGAGCGTGCATGCTGTAACTTTGAGACAGTGGCTAACCATGTGGGATTAGGAAGCCACTGCCAGGAGACAGGGTTTTACATCAGTACAGACTTGGCTAGTTTTTATTTTATGAGAGTGAAGAAAAGTCTTGGGGATGAAAGAGGCTATTTTGACCTAGCCGTTGTTATATCATTGGATTTCTTTTCACGATACAGAAAGGAACATGAACTAGGTTGTGAATTATTTCACTTTCACAGAACAATCCCAGAACGGAAAATGGACTTTCATGTCACTCTATTCTGCCCATCACCACATCAGAGAATGGATTCTTTTTCCCCTTAGAGATATCCTGAGAATATGTTTGCACAACTGTCCTTGTGAGTACTGAGGTAAAGTTTTGTTAACTAGAAAAAGCTCAGATGAGAAGAGTTTTTTTTTTCTTTTGTACCAGGTATCGAACTCACGACCTCACGCCTGCCAGGCAGGCGCTTAAGCCACTGAGCTAAATCCCCGGCCCAAGTCTTATAAAAGTCCATATAGGTGGTGTCAGGTATGGTGGGCACACCGGGAATCTGCTATCCAAGAGGCCAAGGCAGCAGGATTTTGAGTGGGAGCCAACCTGAGCAATGTAGTGAGACCCTAAATCAAAACAAAGGTTGGGGATAGAGCCCAGTGGCAGAGTGCTTACCTAGTATTAACCCCGCATACCGTAAGTGTGGGTGTGGATTCAACTGCTAATACTGAAAAAGAAAAACCAATCCTCTAAGTATTTAGAGAATGAAGCCACTTGATATTACTGATTTTTTTTTATCTTTAAAGAAGTTAAGCTACATCAAACAATAAATGACTCTTTTACATGAGAAAATCATGTGGGCCATATTTTAAAATTCAAACTAAACAGTTTTGTAGGGTTTTAGAATAACATTCTAACTGGAATAAAAGATTGACACTGATTTTTTTGTTTTGTTTTTTGGCCACTAAACACTAAAATCTGCTTTCTTTGTAAACTCACAACTAAACTCCAAATACCGTGTAGTGCTTTTGAATTCATAGAGTTCAATCACATAGTAATATTTTGTTTTCCAAAAGTCCTACAGTGTGCGTTTTATCATTTTTGACTACAAAATGGGAAATAGGTCTAGTTAGGAGAAGCACTGATACAGGTTTACAGAAGAGAGGCTATGAGAGCTGATAGTACTTCTCATAGTGCAAAGATGAATAGACAATACAGGTTTGGACATGGCCTACATAGACAGTGTGTCACATAATTTAGATGGCTACAAAGCCTAATCAGAAATATTTGAAAAATAGAACATTTTGACAAGTATATATGATCCAAATGAACACAACAACTCGGTTTAAGTCTGTCACTTGTTTCTTTCGATTAACTAGTTTTTTTGAGATAGGGTCCCCCTTTAATCTAGGCTGCTCTCAAATTCCAGGTGATCTTCTTGCCTCAGCCTTCTAAATGCTGGCATTATAGGTGTGTGCCACCATGCCCAGTTTTTATACTAATGTAAACCCACAACGGATTTTATAATATATCATTGGTGATACTTTAGATTTCAGAATTTTTTTTAACTATTTTTTGAAATGGTCGTTTTGTGAGACAGTGCAGCAGTCCTTCAGCTCACTGTGTAGTCCAGACTGACCTGGACTTTGCGGCAATCCTGCCTCTGCTTCCTGTGCTAGTATTACAGACGTACCACCACACCCAGAAGATTTTAGAATTTGTTACCCATACCTTGTCTCCTATTTCACACCTCTGTTTGATAATAGTGCAGAAATTCCAGGGATTCCTACAAAAAGATGTTAAAGTCCTCAGTAATTGTTTTAGAGTTTTGATTAAATGCTAGCTTTACCCCTTAATCTCCTCCCACATATTTTCCCTGTTGGAAACACTGCACTGTAATGGAGAGAGAGAGCCCAAGAAGCTCTTTATACAGTACGTCCTTGACTCACGAACAAGTTCCCAGTCAGGAGAAAGTTTGTAAGTTGGATTCGTTGGTATGTTCAACAAAGCGAGTCTTATACACCGTTGACACAAATATACAATATAAAGCATTAAAAAACAAACACCACTGCTTTGTCACCACTGCTTTGCCTCTTGCTCTGATTGAGCACTATACTACTGTGCCCTTTTTTTTCCCTTGTCTTTTGAGACCGGGTCTCACTACGCAGTTCGGGCTGAACTTGAGCTCACTTTGTAGCCCAGGCGGGTCTCGAACTTGTAAAGATCCTCCTGCCTCAGCTTCCGGAGTGCTGGGATTACAGGCATGCACCACTATGCCCAGCTGCACTGTGAACTCACTATTGCACTGTACCATAAGCACACAACAACACAACTGCCACAATGCTCGGCAGACGCATAAGCTCCTTCTGTGATTTGTTTGCATCTATGGATGTTTGAATGCTTGTAATGCGAGGTCTGTATGTACCTGTGAAAGTCCACAACTTGAATGCTTGTAAATCCGGGACTTACTATATGGTATATGATCTAGAGAAGAATGACATTTTGCCTGTTCATTGTCTAGAAAAGTGCATGGCACACAGTAGGCATTCAATAAAGCTTCAAAATGTTGAAAGACAGTGAATTCCTCATCCCCTGCAGAAGGATGATCTTAATTCATTGTGGTGTAAATTTGTCCCCTTCATCTGCAGGCTTGCGTTTTCAACTATGCAGCAGTAAGTCTTGACCAGTGTAAGAGTTCCACTTAGGTTTTCTGTCCTAATTGACATTTTTACTCTCGTTTCTTCCTGGGCCCCGTGTTAGCTTTATGTTTCTTTATTTCTGGCTCCCTCTCTCCCAGCTGTCCAGAAGTCCAACATAGCCCGTAGTGCTGTTTGCATTTTTCCACATTGGCTCCCTGCAGTTTCGGCCAAGTTCTTGGCCATGCCTGCCACCTGCAGTAACACCAATGGTTCCCTCTCTGTCCGGCTTGCCGGAGTGCTTGCTCTTAGGAAGCCTCAGACTGGTGTGTCCAGTCGCACAGCCCTGCTGGGCCTTGAAGGTCCTATGCATACTGTGTATTCAGAACCAAAGACTGCATCGGAAGCCACATGATCTCCTACTGCCTTTCTAGGTAAAGGCATCACCATCAACCCAGAAACCTGTCCTCTGCCTCACCATCACATGGGTTTGGTCAATAAATTCTAGATTTCTTTACCTTTTCTTTCCACATACCTCTTAGTCCAGCTCTAATGACTCATTTACAATTCGTTAGGTATCATATTTAATTACACAGTTCTGTGTCCTTGTGTATACCATTGGGTGACCTGGCCCTTTTCTAACTACCCAATGAACTCCCTCTATTCTCCAGGAATACAAAGCATTCTTTGTATCCTGTATTTATGTATGTATTTGTACCTCTATATTGCTTTTCTCTATGCTCAAAACTCAATGAATAGCCAAATTTTATTGACTCTTTACTATGTACCAGGCATTGGGTCACATGCTTGATATGATGTGTTAACTTCTTTAGTTCCATGAGGTAAGCAATATTACTAACTCTACTATTGGGAGGGGCAAAATTCAGGTACAAAAAGGTTAGGTAGTTTACAAAAGGTGGTAGAGCTAGAAACTAGGCAGTGCCAGTGTACCTACAAAGCTGTGAAATAAGGATGCCTGGATTAGCTGATAGACTGGCTCACTCATGTGTGTTTTGTTTAAAGAAAGTCTTGCTCCTATGAGGCACTCTAAATACAAATATTTGGATAATTAATGTATCCAGAGAATTAATGTAACCAGAGGAGTAGCAGTTTAATGTACCAGAAACACCTTATAAATGGATTAGATTAATAGGAAGTCAACATGCAAATGTTTTTTTTGTTTGTTTGTTTGTTTGTTTTTTGGTACCAGGGATCGAACTCACGACCTCCTGCTTGCCAGGCAGGCGCTTAAGCCACTGAGCTAAATCCCCAGCCCAACATGCAAATGTTTTAGGAATATTAAATGCTTACTTTAAGGACTTAGACTATGCATTAAAGCTCAAACCCTTAAGATATAGCAGTAGGGCTGGGGATTTAGCTCAGCAGTTCAAGCACTTGCTTGGTAAGTGCAAGGTCATGAGTTTGATCCCTGGTACCAAAAAATAATAATAATAATAATAATAATAGCAGTAGGGCTAACACTGTTGTCCCCTTCTCCCTCCAAAAATACCAATATTTCACTATTTTTCAAAGTCTATGGTTTTTTTTTAATCAAACAGCTTTAAACCACAAATTTTCCCTAAATTTAATTCGTTTTCCTTTAGCATTTCAAATTATGGCTTGAGTTGGAAATCACAGCACCTGGCCATGGGCAGACATCCAGAGGTTCTCAAGTAAAGTCTTCCCACAGCTAGAAATGTCTTCAATATGATCTTTGCCTTGCTTTTCTAGGCTCACAGACAAGCCCACAAAATGATGGGCTTACAGCCTAGATTTGGAAAGTCACTTCCTGTGTGTCTATAATATTTTGGTACCCAGAGTCTGGAAATGCTCTTTCTCTTCCTGTGTTTACCATTTTTGAAAAAGGAAACAAAATGAAAAACAAAACATGCAAACAAAAAACCCAGAGGATTTGATGCATAGCATTGAAGTTAAACTGCAGCTCTTTTCTTGGCATAATTATGTGTCTCCATTTATAAATAGGACCCAAATCCTAGCAACTTTCTCTGAAATGCTAGGGAGTTTGCCTTGAGATTTTAAATTTAGAATTCCTGAGGGGAACTGCAATGAAATAACAAGGCAGTCACTTCCAACTAAGGAGACGATTTGTCTGCCGGTAAAGGTATAAGCTAACTTGAAATAACTCCTCTGCGGCTCTTGTAGCACAGAGATTTTAAGACCCGGTTGCTATTTTTTGCTGGTTTTCGCCTGGAGATGTGTACACATACACATACCTCTGGCCTGGGGCTCTAACAGTCAATAGACACTTTCTTGCCTCTTTTCACCATGTTCAAGCCTCCAATCTTGTCCTTAACTATGAAAATGTATCTAAAAAGAACACTTAACACTAGAATTTCTTCCACAACATCTGGAACCTGTATGTCAAATCTGTAAGGCATAGCTCTTTTCTTTTCCTTTTTTCTTTTAATATAGGCACAGTCAAGCTCCACATCTTCTTGCCCCTCCCCTGCTCCATACCAAACTAATTAGAGCAATTATCTGAGCCATCCCTGGCTACAGATCAGTTAAAGCCTCTTATTGAGGTTAACAAATGAGAGGGTTAATTTCTCTTTACTGTTCCATAGTTGGGGAAGAAAGATAACAAACCCTTTATTTGTCGGGTGCTTTTGAGTTTTCAAACTCTCTTTTTTCTGCACCCAACTGCCACCCAGGAGAAGGGCTTACTTTGGAGTTCCAGCCTATCTGGAACCCTAGGTAAGTGATTTAATTCTGGGCTAAAACATAGGGTTCTGAGCTACTGCACATGGAAGAAGCTCCCAGCCTTGCTGCTTCAAGACTGGAAAAAAGATTTCAGTGCTTAAAGTAACAGGATTTCCAGGATGTGGGGTTTCTGATTCTAAACTGGAGATGCTGATCTAAAACCTTAGTAAGTGCCTCTTTCCAGATACTTTGATGAATGTCAGGAGTATTTTTAATTGGCCTAGAAGTTGCTGAATTCATCTAGTGCCTCTAAGAAAGAGCTGCCTAGGTTTTTCTATTCTTTTTCCGCTTTTGTTCCCATTGTAACATAGGAAGAAGGGCTATCCTGTGTCAGTCTTTGGAGGGAGTTGAACGGGATTCCTCATTTAATCTTTTGCCCTAGAGGTTTATTTTGGAACACACAGCCTGGGAATGATTCTTTTTCATGCCCAGGAGAATAGCTGAGAGTGCCTTAGTGCCTTAGTGCCTTAGAGTGCCTCTTGGCATTTCCATGACTTCAACTAATTTTTCCAACCGAGATGGCAGAAATTTGACAAACATGATGAAGAACAGGTATGGACCATCTCACAGAAATGCAAATATTAGGAAAGTAATCCAGGGACAGCAGGTTTAGCTCAGTGGTGCAGCCCCTGCCTGGCAAGCATGAGGTCCTGAGTTTAACTCCTGGTACCAAAAAACAAACAAACCAAAAAAAAGAAAAAAAAAAAAAAAAAGGAAAGTAATCCACATGTAATGAAGTCATCCCACACACATATCCTATATGCTTTCTTTATACTACAAATAAAGTAGTAAAGAAAGGACAGGAACAGTGCTAATGTCAAAAATAAATTCTTTAAGTTGCAGTGCTTCAATTCATTCTCATTGCATCAATATTAGATATACACTATAATAATATGCATTAAAGTTTTTTCTGATTATAGATATGAGATACTCTAGAAGTTCTAGAAACAAAAAGAAAGCAGATATTAATAGAAAAATCTGTTATTTTAATATATTTTTATAAAGTTTTTCTGTGCATAAATGTGCATATTCTAAATTATATGGATTCTATGGCCCTGAAGCAAGGCCAGCAGATTGCTGTAGCTGCTGGTTTCAAACAGGAGCCTAAAGAGAATTCTTTCTGTGGTCTGTTAGCCATTTCAGAACTTTGGGAATGTAATGGTCAATTCATCAGAAAGAAATAGCATGTGAGTGTGGCAGACTTTCAGAGGCCTGCAGGAGAGAGACCCTGGCACATTGGGACCGGTACCGTGCAGTTGACTCGGGGTGCTGGGAGAACAAGGAACTCCTCCCCTCTCTGGGGGGTGGCTGTGAACCTGCCAGTGCACGGGCTGAGAATCAAACATCTCATGTCATCCTGTCCCCTGTCCCGTGCCCTCCCTCTTAGCAAGTAGGAGCCAGTTAACTACACATCTTGTGAAAAGATTGGCTATGTTATTTAGTATGAGCTCCCCGTATGCAAAGATATGGACCACCACTTGGAAGAAAACAAGAGACAATATGACAGATAGTAAAGATCTCTGGTTGTCTAGCTTTGAAATTTATGCTTTCTTATGTCCTGTTCTGTTCTGTTTTGTTGTGTTTAATTTTGCCCCCTTTTAAAATAAAATTTAAAAAATAAATAAATTATATGGATTCTATATTTTACTTAATATTTAGCATTATCAGTGCCATAAAAACTTTTATTTTTTGGTTTTATGAGACAAAGTCTTAACTGTGTAAAAGATCAGGTTGGCCTTGAATTCACTGTGCAGCCCAAGCTGGCCTCAAACTCACGGTGATCTCCCTGCTTCAGCCTCTGGAGTGCTGAGATTACAGGCATGCATCATCACACCTGGCCAAGACTATTTTTAAAACTTAGTTTTTATTCCTGTTTGACTTTACTGTATCATTTTTAATCAATCATTTATCTGTTGAACATTTTCTTTTGTATCATTTCAAGATGGAGTTATATATAAAGTTCGTTCAGTTTGCTTGACTTCCTATGCCTAACTTCCTGAGGCCATAGCTAAATAAGTAAAATAAGTAATTTTTTTGTACATCTCCATGAAGGTTTCAGTCTTAACTCCCTTGCCAGAAGCCAGATCTTTACAATAGCGGTTTGGCATTTCTAATATGTCTCCTTTTTAGCTGCTGAAATTGGGAGGTAATAAGACCACCAGAGGAATAGAGAGAAATAGATTAGGCCTTTCTCCTCCTTTTATTTTATTGACAACATTGTGCAATTAGCAGAGATAAACCTTAGGTGGAGCCAAAGGCTACCAAAGAAATTCCTACTGCCCTGGGCCAGGCCAAACTATAGGGTGTCCTTGTAGAAGGCACCCAGAGCTGGCCAAACTAAGAAAAGAGAGTGCCAAGGAACTCCTCCTCCCCAAAAGGAAGGAAGGAAGGAAGGAAGGAAGGAAGGAAGGAAGGAAGGAAGGAAGGAAGGAAGGAAAGAAGGGTTTATCTCAATTTACAGAACTGGGGAAATACTACAACTCGAGCTTCCTTGGATACACTTGCAGAGGGTTAAAAAGCAGAGCATCAGTTCCCAGAGAAGAGTAACATTATCTAACCCTCATCTTGTTACTTAATCACACTTATATTATTACCTCACTGCTGGGCATATCTTATTTTCCTAACTAGATTAGGAGCAAAGTAGAGCCTCTGCATTTCTTGTAGGACAATCTCAGACCCAGCATGCAGCAATTTGGGATTATTTAGTAAGTAATTGAACAAATGAGCAAACATCTTAGTGCAAATGAGTTTAAGGACTTTTCCTAACCAGACTGTAATGGGGAACTGAGCCAAGGGGAAAAGAGGCCTAATAACAAGCAGTTTATCAAGTCTTTGTTTCCCCGAAGTGGCCCTGAAGCGGCCTTACCTAGTCTGGATTCTAATTCCTGTACTCAGTTACTCCAACTAATAGTAATCTTCAATCAGCTGAGACCTTTCCCTCTACCTCTACTATTAGGAAAAAAATATGAGAACTAAATAAGGATTTTTGTTAAGAAAGAAGACAAGAACAAAGAGAGCCAGGAGCTGCAGTGGTAGCTCAGCGGGGGAGCCCTTGCTTACCAGGCACAAGGCCCCGGATTCCGTCCCCCCTCTCCCCCCCACCACCAAAATCATGTCTTTGGGTTAGAAATCAACCCGACTGTTACTGGGTAGCTCCTTTTAAAAGTGGCTTACCAAATAAATGCTACTGGGTTCAGGGTTGCTCACCTCTCCTTCTGGATGGAGTTGGATTCCAGGTTCTTCTCATCTCAAAGAATTGCAGGAAATGAGCAAAAACCAGTGGCAAAGTTTATTTGAAAAAGTAAAAGTGAAGCGTGAAGGAGAAACTGGCTCTTCAGAGTAAGATTGGGCTGAGTAAAAAGAGAAAAAAGCAAGATAAAAGTACGCTCTGGAGGAGGCAGAGTGGGCTACCGTGAGGAAAACCAGGACGGCAAGCTCTTCTGGGCATTAGTGTCCTTTTTAGACCGTCCTAGGAGAACTGATACGGGTCCTGAGAGGTGGTGCTGGGATCCCAAGCCTCAGGCTGAGGTCAGGTCTAGGCAGCCCTATTAAAAACATGCTCTAGTTTTCTTTTTTTCTCTTTTTTCGGGGGGGTGGGGTACCGGGGCTCGAACTGGCGACCTCACGCTTGCCAGGCAGGCGCTTATGCCACTGAGCTAAATCCCCGGCCCCCCTGCTCTAGTTTTCACAGGAAGCCCATGCACAGGGGTTTGGGAACAGTTCTATGCATGTGTTTTCGTGTCTCATAATTAACAGGTCGCGCCCACCTCCTCAGCCAGTTTTGCCACGCCCTAATCTCCTGGGTCACAACTTCCTAAACCTCCATCAGTGTTTATCAAAATGTGCTTCCAATCTGCATGCACTTACTGATGCTCAGAGAAAATGGGCCCGTTGACGTAGTTGTCATTTTTCTTTTCTTTCTTTTTTTTTTGGTACTGGGGATCGAACTCACGACTGCATGCTTGCAAGGCAGGCACTTATGCTGCTGAGCTAAATCCCCAGCCCCGTTGTAACTGTTCTTTCCTGGACATTCATATTAAAGGCTTTGAGGACTTATTCAATACAGAAGCCTCTTTACCTTCTTGGCTTCACGGTCTCAAACTTGGTAACATGGGTGGAACAAATGCTGAGATATCCGGACTGCTCTCTACTGGTGATGATACTCATTTCCATGGAATGACAGTGCTTCCTGGGGTTTATACTGGTTGCGGTAGTGCCAATCATTTTACTGGGTTAGTATGTTCAGCACAGTTTAATTCTAAATTACTTTTTACAATAGCTGTTGAATTAAAAAGCTTTTTACAATAGCTGTTGAATTAAAAAGCTAGCTTTAAGAAAAAATGCAAATTAAAACTGCTTAGGGATAGTATTTCTCATCAACTAGATTTAAAAAGTTCTGTTAAAATTTTTTTATTAATTAAGTTTATTGGTATATTTTAGGTGTGTGTAATTATCACATTCATCATAGAGAATTTGTACCTGCACAGTACACAACTTGATAGAAAAATTCCATTTGACAACACAGTCTCTTCATGGGTAAATGGGGAGCATGCTTATTAGGAAAGCAAAAATGATCCAACCCTTACACAGCACAATTTAGCAATATCTAGAAATTACAAGTATATTTACGCTTTGTCCCAGTAATCTTATTTCTGGGAATTAATTTTTTAAATATACCTGTACATGTACAATATGATATATATACAAAACTTTTGATTGAAACATTGTAAGATCAAAACAGAAATAATTCAAGTGTCATAGGGGACTAATTAACCATGGTATACTCACACAATGGCATACTGTACAAGGAAAATAAAGCTGATTTTAGGGATATCGAAAGATATCCGGGACATAATATAATAAAGGAAATGTTTTTTGTATGACAATGAGGAAGATAAAATATTTATATCTGCTTGTGTTTATATAAGAAATACTGTAACAGTGCAAGGAATCAATAAAAGTAGTTACCTATAGACAACAGGAGGAGTTTTTTTGTTTTGTTTTGTTTTTATGTTTTTGAAACAAAGTCTCCCCATGCAGTTCAGGTTGACCCTGAGCTCACTTTGTAGCCCAGGCTGGTCTCCAGCTCACAATGATCCTCTTGCCTCAGCCTCCTGAATGCTGGGATTACAGGTGTGTGCCACCACACACAGCTGGTTTGAATTTTTGATACTTTCTTTTCTTTTTTAATCCCCACCAGCAGGACCTAACTCAAACCTCATGCTTGCCAGGCAGACACTGTGCCACTGACCTCATCCCCAGCCCTAACAGGAGGAGTTTGAACTGTATCTGAGCCCTGTACTCCCAGACAACAGTGAAGGTTAAGAAATGCCCTGACCCTCTGGCATATGAAACAGCAGAAAACCACCCCTCTTCTTGACTCTGTGTCTGGACTTCCTTGCTTACCTGCCCCTGCCTTTTCTTTCTTTATTCTTTTTAATTTATTTTTTAATTTTAAAGACAACAAAATGAAACAAAACAAAACAAACAGAATGATACTGGATTTCAAAAACAAGACAGCAGGAAATCAACCAGAGTTACTGTAACACACATTGTTAGCCTCTAAATAGACACTCAGACCACCAGACACAGGTCTGACACACCAAGTCAATCAAACAGCACGAGCACTAAGTTGTCTTTAAAATGTTCCTCATTAGTGAACATCCTCCCTATTATCTTAGTCACAATAAAATCACCTCTGAAGTTACCCAGTGCATTTTCACAACAGGATCGGGAGCAGGGATATCAGATTTCTCCACATATACTTCTAACATTTTGATTTTTCAAACCATATGTCTGCAATTCCTACTTTAAAATTTAAATTTAATTCAAAATGAAAGCCAGTTCTTTTTCTAATGAATGGCTAAAATTTCCTTTAAAATTTCAAAGGATCAGAAGGTCTCAATCCCAGCATCCCAGTTAATTATTTCAGGCAAGACACGACTGATGAGGTGCTAACTCACTGACTTCCAGGTTCTTCTTCCTCCTAAGTTTACCTGTAATGAGAGAAAGGAGAAAGAGAAAAGGCAAGCCAGTTTTCCTCTGACTTTAACTGCCCCAGAAGCCCATGGGAGAATGGCACCAGTGCTACTGGGGATGGCTGTGGGAGAAGAGAGTTAGAGCCCTCGGGGCAGGCCCTTCCCAGTCACCAATGAAGAAAGACAGCAGCTCTGTTCCATTATTACTCCCTGCCATGAGGGTCTACCAGTCAAAGTGACAAGGTCATGCACCATGCCCTGAAACCACTGAAACCGTGAGCCAAAATTAATGTTTTGTTCTTTATCTTGTCAGGTATTTTGTCATAGTAACAAAAAGCTGACTAACACAGATATGTATATTTTTTTAAATTGTGGTTGATAAAATGTCCTATTTCCAGCCCATAATCTCTGTTCCTACCATGAAAGCAATGTTATTTTCTCTTCTCTCTTTCATTCACAGGTCTTTGGATTTCTCTCTCCTTTCTCTTCTGTTTTCATTAAGGTTTTGGAAGCCTGATTGTAATATGTCTTGTGTATGTTGTCTTTCTCCTTCTTTCTTGGCAGAACTGGGATATAGTGGATTTACTTTAATGACAAGCCTGGGGAGGGGGCTCAGAAATTCCTGGAAGGGAACTTGGGCACCTGAATGTCCATAAGAAGCAAATCTGTGTATGGAACATTTACATTGAGACTGTGATAAAAAACAAAATAAATAAAAACTTCTTTTCTAAACCATTGTATCCTAACACAAGCATGGTTTTGACTTTTTGCCTTGTTTGTGTGGCATGTGATTGATCCCAGCTGTGATGCATCTGCTACTCTATCATTGTGGAGAATACCTTGGCTTGAGTTCAGCCTTCTTGAATACAGTTCCTGCCTCTGTTTCTTACTGTGGCTTTAGGTCAATAGTTTAAACTATCTGAATTTCATTTCCTTATTTGTAAAATCCAGCTAATATTAGGAGTTATTTCACAACATGAGGTAGTCTGAAGTTGTCTTCTTTTGACTTCCCTCTGTGTGCGTCTCAGAAGTTCTTCACTAATAATAAATGTTCAGTAGTTATAGATTTTTTATTGGTGTTGTTATTGCACTTACAATTTAAAAGTTATAGCTTTTGTGAAGAATGTTAATACCAACTGTTATACTCTTTGTATGGAAAACTTTTATCCAAATTCTCATTGTATGCTTTATGCCATTATTATAAAGTAACAATGAGCAGGGTGTGGTGGCACACACCTGTAATCCCAGCCCTCAGGAGGCTGAGGCAGGAGGATCGTTACAAGTTTGAGACCAGCCTGGGCTACAAAGTGAGCTCAAGTCCAACCTGAACTACATAGCGAGACCCTGTCTCAAAAAGACTCCCCCCCAAAAAAAAAAAAACCACCAAAAAGCAAAAAAACTAAAGTAAGAATGGACAAGGAGCATCACAGGTTGAAAAGACTGAAAGTGCTGTTAAGAAAACAATGAATGATGTGGTAGGTACATCTTCTCTTTGTCTACATCTGCTTCTCTCTCTGGGATTATAAAAGGACCATACTTCCCAGTTCTCTTGCTATTAGTTCACACCTCTTACTAGTTCTCATCAATGTGCAGTCAAAGTAATGTATATGCCAGGAAACTCAGAGTGGACACGAATTCTCCGTGGTCTGTCTTCCTTGAAGTGACTGGGAGCCCTTATTAAGCTGGATCCTTGAATGACTGTGTAGAATACAGTAGATGTGGGGAATGGAAAAAGTTTTGCTGTATTAACATGGAATACTATGGCATTCCCTGTTCTTTTCTAATACAAGCAATAATGATCAAGTTACCATACTATCGAGTTGCATTAAGTCTTCAAGTTGCACCAAATCTACAATTACAGGATATACAAGTTGCATTAAAAGGTCAAAATGCTCACTGTCTACTGTGATGCACCCTTGCTAGGAATTTCCATGATAAAAACAGAATAATAATAGCTAACACTCATTTGGGACTTAGGATGTATAGGTATGTCCTAAGAGTTTCATATGTATAAACTCATTTAATCTGTTAAAAATGTTTTAATTTAAGGCTAATAGGCTAAGATGAAGCCCTCACTTTGGGTTGCTGTATATATAAACCACAGCCTCAGTGTGGACAGTAAAACAGAACATAAATTCAACCAATTAGAACCCCCAGGTATTCTCTAACTAGGGAATTCTCACTTTAACCAATCAAGTTTCTTTTTTGTTTTGTTGTTTTTCTCAAGTGCAAATTTAATTCTAAATTGTTGGCTTCGGTAAACATCTCATTTCAGGTCCTTCCCACTCCAACCCAAGGAAGGAGGAGAAAAGCTACTTTTAATTTTCACTGGACAAACATCAGATAAAATGAAAGACTTAATAAAGACTTTTTTTTTTCAAATGTATTTCCAGGTAAAATTGCAAAGCACAGTAGTACTGACTAAAAAGTAACTTTCATAATGAATATGCATAATAAGGTAGTAAGCACACAATTTAGGGATCTATGTGAATTTGATAATTTTAAAGATTCCATTTATGAAAACAGTAAGCAACTGAACAAGAATCACATTGATATATGGCCAGGCTTTTCATAATGAAGTTGTGTGAAGATATATGAAGATATTTTTTTTCCGGTTTTGGCCCCTGTAAAAAGTTGTTTCTCCTTCCCTCACAAATTTTATGTAGTCATTGCTTTAGTCCTACAGATATTAACATACAAAAGGGTGGTCTTACATGTTTTACCATACAGAGATCAGGATCTTTTCTAAAGAATAGTGCTAGCAGCAGGGTTAACTGTACAGTACTAATGACTTAAGTTTGTCAAATACTTTTGCAGCAGATTGTTAAGCCTGTCCACTCAACTATTAAGTCTATGAAAACTTTCACAGGCAAGATATTCAAAAGCTAAGAAAAAAAATTTTTTTTTCCTTTTACGAGAAAATGTAACTGCGGGGTCTCTTGAATGATCTTCTAGACCATTTTGCAGAAAACTTAACCATGTGGTTCAGAAAGCTGGTTTTCCTTATGAGGAATTAAAGTTCTTCCTAAAAGAATACAAAGCAAAATTTCAGGCAGGTTTCTGAAAATGAACCGTTGGTTTATGGCTACATAGTGAGGCCAACAGAAGTTGTAACAAAGGCCCAGTGCCTCTCCCCTCTCTCCAGGACATCAGCAGGTTCATAAAGTCAAATGTGGCACTTACAGAGCATTGTCCAGCTCTGACAGCAGGCAGGACACTGAGAGAAAATCGTAAGTGTCTTCATGTCTTTCAGTGGCTTGTAGGCCAAACCTCAATGCTTTCTAATAAATCATTTAAAAATATAACATTTCCTCTTTTATTTCCAGTACTTCACATAATGAGTGGACAGTCAACAAAAGGAGAGCCCACTCACAGTCATCAGTGAGATCTTCTGTGTCAGCCAGATTTTCAGCATTTGTTCTGCTGCAAAGGAAATTTTCCACTGCTGGTGAACATCATTTTTGCTTTAACGCCTCAAAATTGAGGACTTGCTTTCCTCCATTGTCTATAACTTTCAAAAATTGTGCTAAGTTTCTTTCATTTTTTAGGGCAATACCCTGTATAGGCTACCTGTTATGGATTAAAAACTGGTGGTCAACTTAACGCCAGCTGGATTACATCAGCGTAGCGCTGAGCAGAGATGTTTCCCCTGAGGAAAGCTGCCAGCATAAATGAAAACGTGGAGAAGGAGAAGGAAGAGCGTTAAGGCGTTATGGAGTTGAGACATTGAGGTGTTGCTGTTTGAGCCGTTAGGTTCTCCTGGAGAAGCTCTGGTCCTCACATCGAGCATTGCTTCCTGGCTCTGGAGAGGAAGACGTGTGCCACTTGGTCTCCAGGATGAATGTGTCACGCTTGCTTCTTGGCATGTACTTGACTGTGCTTGTCGTTGGAGAAGCTTGGGGCCTCCGTGTCGCTGAGGATGGCTGTGGTGCTTTTCAGGACAGCCCTGGTGTTTGTTGTGTGTGTAACTTTTCAGCTCCAGCGTAGAACCCTCAACCTATCAGCACAGCTCCTTCACCCTGCTGGCATAGACTTCCTAGTTTCCACTGCTGACCTTTGGGCCTTCCCAGCACGGATCTGTAAAAGAGACTGGTGTGAGTCCTTCTTGTGGACTCTAGACCTCCAGTTGGACTCGTGGGAAGCATTGTCATGAGCTCTGGGTCTTTATCTGGGCTCATGTGGGACACTGATGTGGGATTTAGGCCCGTGGCTAAATATTCTATGTCTTTGGTGTTGTGAATAGATTTCCTGCATTTTCTTGTGTTAACTCTGGGTGACCATCATAAAAATAATATTATAAACTCCATGTCCTGATTCTAATTGTTCTGTGTATAACCCCTGACTTGCAACACCACCCCACTTGTCCAGATCTTCTGCACGTGGTACAATTAGCTGACCAGTTTTTTTGTGCAGTTTGCCCATTGTCATGGATTGTTTTGGAAGTGGATCAGAGGCCAGCTCACTGTCTGCCAGATTCACAAACACATCATGAAGTTCCAGTGTATTGCTTACCTCCAGGTCTACAAACCCAACAATGTAACATATGCACATCCACAGGGCTTCCAGCTCATCAGAGTTGAGATGCATATAAGAATGTGAGATGTTCCAGTCCAGCTGATGCCACACCAGGGGAGCTGGATTTTGGTACAACTTCTATTTGAGGGTAATACGTGATGATTCATTTTTTTGCACTTCAGTGCAGCTGTTGTGTGCAACACAACAGTTTCCATTTCAAATGGAGATACAATGTCTTTGATGGAGCTTGCAAAGTATGTCTTTCCAGCATCAAAGTCCTTGCTAAGGAAAGAGCCATTTTCTTCACTCTGACGTATCTCTTCCTGAGAACTGCAATATTACTGTCCATCATTTTAACTGGGCTCTTATGTTTTACGTATGTTCTATACAATACCTCAAGGAAGGCAGAATATTTTTCCAGGTTAGAACTTTTGATGGTTAGAACAACAGAAAAATGAGTCACCTTTTTAAAAAACTGAAGAATCTGCTTGAAAGAAACCAAAGATAGACTGTCAAAAATTGAACACAGGCTTGTAATGTGTGATCATGAAAGGGAAGATCTCTTAAAAATAACAAGGGAGCAGGCAGTAAAGATACAAAGACTGGAAGATGACAAGAGGATCTATAATTTAAGAATAAAGTATGTGAATGAAGAAGCAGGAATCAAACCAGAGGAATTACAAAGGCTATTCACAGCAATTATTAAAGAAAATTTCCCAAGCATAGAAAAATGAAATGATATGCAGAAGTATGAAGCATATAGAACTCCAGCCACCTACAACCCAAACAGAGCTACACCCAGACACATAATAATCAAGATCCCAGAAATTCAATATAAGAACAGAATATTAAAAGCCATCAGAGAAAAGAAACAGATCACCTATAAAGGAAAACCCATCAAAATCACAGCAGACTTCTCGACACATACCATCAGGTCAAGAAGAGCTTGGAGTGATTCAAGCCCTGAAGGAGAACAATCTCCAGCTCAGATTGATATATCCTGCAAAACTCTCTCTAGAAATTAATGGAGAAACAAGATGCTTCCATGACAAAGAGGAACTAGGAGAATTTGTGACCACCAGTCCAACCCTACAAAAAATACTGAAGGACATTCTAGGGAGAGAGAACAAGAATACCAGCATTTCAGGAACAGTGGCAGAGAGGCCTCAGTGAACGAGGCAGACAGTGGAGTGGAACAGAAAAATAGACAACCAATGGCAGAAAAACAGAATATCAGAAATAAGGCAGAGAAGATTGGCTGTAATTTCTAGTATAGATGGCCTTGAAATATTAACAGAGAGAAACAGAGCAGAGTAGATCAGGAGATAGGGTCCATTGAGCTGCTCTAAATAGGGAGGCAGTGGGACCCAAAACAAGCAGTGCACTCTATGAGAGAGAAAGGGGAGGAATTGTCTAAAAAAGGGAGGCAGAGGATATTGTTAATTGGGTAACAAGATTTAAAAATTTACATTATTCTCACCACTCTGCTTGGATGAATTACGTGCTGTTCCAGTTTGTCTACTTATACTAGACTTAAGGACATGGTCAGCTATCCCCAAAATAAGAGGACATATTATGGTAATCATCCCTAATTTCCTATCAACTTAATCTGAAGCCCTTTATAACTTATACTGTCTTATTATGAATGATCTTATTTGAATCTGGTTTTTTAGATTGCTACTCTGTATTGACTGATTTTATTTAAATCTGTTATGATGGATCACATCAAGTCTAAAAGTATAGGCAACTACACTGAAGATGACAAGATTCACTAAGAAAGCCACCCTGGTTTGATTATTACATGCTTTTGAAGTCTTATAATGTCTCCAATGCTTCATTTTTATTAATGTTGTTATATACTGCTGAGACATCATGGTAACCATTGTAGATCACCTAGTATTGCGGTTTTATGTGACTTTTTTGCTTCATGCTTTTCTAGGAATTGTTTTGTTTTATCTTGCTTTGTTTTGTTTTTACCTCTAATACAGAAAGGAT
>PVJX010023341.1:0-29393 GCA_004027295.1 Dolichotis patagonum | reverse complement strand
TTTTCTTTGTTTTGTTTTGGGTTTTTTTCTATTTTTTTCCTTTCTTTTTTTTTATTGTTTATTTTTTATTTCTCTTTCATTGTTTCTTTAATGAATGTGAGAGTGGTTCCTATCCTCTTTGTGGGTGTGGATTTGTTTCGTTTTGCCTTTTATCTCTTTCATCTCTCTTTTTTTCAGTCTTCTGCATCAGTTTCCCCAAGTTGACAAGTCCCGTCTTTGTCTTCCAACCTTATTTGTAATCTCTTTCTCTTTTTCCACTTCTCTATTTTCTCCTTAATCCATTTTTAATTTTAACCCCAAGGGCAAAATAGACACATTACAGACTTACATATTGCATATAATTACCTGGTTTGTTTTACATTTTGTTATATAATCACAAATCTAGTTCGTATGATTAAAAGTTGCAAATTAAGGGTTAGCTCAGTTTGTTGTTTTATAGGCAGTGTTTGATGGTATTGGTACTAGTACAGCCAAAATTGACATAATTGTTCTAAACAACTGTTGGCCCTGATAAGCCATGTGTGAGATTAACTAAGGGTCACAGAAAATACTGTGGCATAGTGCCAAAGAACCAGGGAGTAGGACAAATGAGCAACAACTTCTCATCTCCAACAAACTGAGGAGGTAAGATCTTCCAACAGACTCAAACCCCAAAAACCAGCTACACCTGGAATATCCCTCCAAGAAGTATTCATCATGTAAGTGTCCTAAATACCACCAATAAGCCAGCCCACCATAGGCAACTTACAAGCATCACCCCAGGAATTAAACTAAAAAAAGAAAAGAAATGAGAAGACACTTAAACAAGATCCCAGACATCCAGTTCACCAAAGGCCAACTCAGAGGACAATGAGGTGGGACAATCTGAAAGCCCCTTACCAGGTCTCTCCAAAGTGGTAACAACAAAGCAATTCAATGAGGCTCTAGAACAAGTGACATCAGAAATAATCTTTCAAATAACTACAGAGAGTACCAAAATACAACTATGCTCAGGGATGTTAGAGCAGACACAGACCAAAAAAAAAAAAAAAAAAAAAAGTTTAGGCAAATTATGGAAGCACAGCGTAGGAAACAAATGGAATTCATAAAGCAGATTCAAACAGATATCCAGGAAATAAAAACTCCATTAAAAGTATTTGAAGCAGATTAGGCCAATGTGAGGACAGGATATCAGATATTGGAAGACAGGCTTGCCATTAGCAACCAGGAAAAGAAAGATTTCTTAAAATAGCAAGGGACCATGTGAAATCAATCCAGCAGCTGCTAGATGAGACAAAGAAGAGTAACTTAAGATTAATTGAAGTCAATGAGCAAGCAGGAGATACCACCAATGACATTGAAAACATGTTCACGGACATCATGACAGAAAACATTCCTGGTAGAGAAAATGAACTTGACATACAAATAAGTGAGTCATATAGAACTGCAATTAGAAGTAATAACAATAAAAGAAACTACATCCAGGCATATCATAGTCAAGATTCCAGAAGTTCAACACAAGAATAGAATCTTAAAACCTGTTAAGGAAAAGAAACAAATCACCTATAAAGGAAAGCCCATTAGAATCACAACTGACTTCTCAGCACAAACTCTGAAGTCAAGGAGAGCTTGGAGTGAAGTACTCCAAGTTCTAAAGGAAAACAACTGTCAACCCACATTGATATGTCCCTCAAAACTGTCTTTCAAAATTGATGGAGAAATAGTTCCATGACAAAGACTATCTGAGGAAATTTATGACCAACAAGCCAGCACTCCAAAATATCCTGAAGGACATTCTAGAAAAAAATAATAGGGACTACAGCTCCATGAATCCCAATAGAAGAAATCCACTAGGAAAGGCAAACAATTGGAAGGGAAAAAAAAAAAAAGAGGAGGGGGGAACCAACAACAGGAAAATAACTTGACAAGGGTAAGTCAACATATATAAGTTTTAACCATCAATGTTTATGGTCTCAATTCACCAATCAAAAGACAGACTGGCAGAATCAGTCAAGACACAAGATCCAACAATGTGCTGCATACAAGAAATATATTTAATTAAAAGAATTAAAATCAAAAGATGGAAAACAATAATCCATGCAACAGGAATCCAGAAAAAAGCAGGGTAGCTATTCTGTTTGCAGACAAAGTGAATTTCAAGCCAAGCATGACTAACAGCAATAAAGAAGGTCACTACATCCTCGTAAAGGGAACAAGAGGAAGTGATAACAATCATAAATGTATATGCAACAAATACCAGTGTGCCCAGCTATATGAAACAATTACTAATGGACATGAAAAATCAAACCCTAATACAGTTGTATTAGGAGACCTCAATACCCCCTGATGCAAAAAGATAGTTCAACTAGACAAAAAATGAATAATAAAACGTAAGAACTAAATCAAACCTTGAGCAAATGGGCTTAGTAGATGTCTATATAGTGTTCCACCCCATAACATCAGAATACACATTCTTCTCAGCTGCACATGGGTTATTCTCCAAAATAGACCATATACTGGCTCATAGAACCAGTAAATGTAAAGGAATTGAAATTAGCCTATGCATACTATCAGACCACAGTGCATTGAAATTGGGAAACCATGCCAAAGGAAACCACAAGAACTTCATAAAACATAGAAATTAAACGGCACCCTACTGAAGAACCAGTGGATTACAGATGAAATTAAAGAAGAAATTAGACAGTTTTTACAGTTGAATGATAATGACAATACAACATACTGGAACTTGTGGGACACAATGAAAGCAGTCTTAAAATGGAAATGTATAGCAGCAAATGCCCATATTAGGAAAACAGAGCAAGTACATAAAAAGAACTTAATGTTGAACCCTGAACTTCTAGGAAAAGAGGAACAGGCCTAAACCAAAAACTCGTACAAGAGAGGAAATTATAAAGATCAGAGTAGAAATTAACACACTGGAGACTAAAAAACAGTACAAGGAATCAATGAATCAAAGAGTTGGTTCTTTGAAAGGTTAAATAAAATTGACAAACCCTTGGCCAATTTTATCAAAAAAGGAAAGAAAAGACTCAGATCCACACAATTATGAATGAAAAGGATGAAATCACAATAGACCCTGCAGAAATCCAGAAAATCATCTATACCTACTTTGAAAACTTGTATTCTAACAGGATGGAAAATACAGAAGAAATGGACAGATTCCTAGATATATATGAATTACCAAAGCTGAATCAAGAAGTTATAAAAATCCTAAATAATGCAATATCAATAAATGAAATCAAGATATAATTAAAAACCTATCAAAAAAGAAAAGCCCAGGCCCTGATGGATTCACTGCTGAATTCTACAAGAAATTTACTGAAGATCTAACACTACTACTTCTCAAACTGTTTAATGAAATTGAAAAGAAAGCAATACTCCCAAATTCATTCCTAGAAGCAAGCATTACTCTGATTCCAAAACCAGAGAAGGACTCAAGAAAGAGATTTACAGACCAATCTCCATAATGAACATCCGTGCAGAAATCCTCAATAAAATACTAGCAAACAGACTGCAGCAAATCATTAAAAAAATTGTACTCCAAGATCAAGTGATATTCATCCGAGGGATGCAGGGATGGTTCAGCATATATAAATCCATAAATGTAATGCACCATTTTAACAGAGCCAAGGACAAAAATCATATGATCATCATAATAGATGCGGAAGAAACTTTTGACGAAGTCCAGCATCCATTTATGATAAAAATCCCTACAGAAAACTCAAACAGATTGTCTTTATCTCAATCTGATTAAGGCCATCTATGACAAACCAACAACCAACATCATACTAAATGGCCAAAAACTGAAAGCTTTCATTCTAAAATCAGGAACAAGACAAGGATGTCCAGTGTCTCCACTCTTATTCAACATAGTCCTGGAAATTGTAGCTGTAGCAATTAGACAAGAGAAAGAAAAGGAATAAAGATAGGAAAGGAAGAAAAACTATCATTATTTGCAGATGACATGATACTGTACTTAGAAGACCCCAAAATCTCCACTAAAAGATTTCTAGATTTAATAAGTATCTCGGTTACTTTTCTCTCATTGCTGGAACAAAATACCCAACACCCAAAATGAAGGAAGGAAACATTCATTTCTTACAGGTTGGTGGTTTCAGTCCATACTTAGCTGGCTCCAAGCGGCAGGGTGGCATGGCGGGCCGCTATTCATGGCCACTGCAAACAGCAAGGTGGGAACTGGCAAGAGAGACAGACATACATTCTTCCCGCCATTACATCGTATTCTGGCTCCACCCCTAGGTGGGTGTAGCGCTCACACCACCAATCCTAGTGCTAGACAACGAATCAATCACAAACACTAGATTTCGTCAAGTCCATAATTGCATGATGCTTGGGGGACCACTGACATTAAACCATGACAATAAGCAAATTCAGTAATGTAGCTGGTTACAAAGTCAATACTCCAAAATCAATAGCCTTCTTGTACACGAATAACAAGCTCACTGACACAGAAATCAGGGTAACAATGCCTTTTACAATAACATCCAAAAAAGATGAAATACCTAGGAATCAATCTAACAAAGGAGGTAACCAACCTCTACATTGAAAACTACAGTACTCTGAAATAGGAGATTGAAGAGGATAGATATCCTGTGCTCTTGAGTAAGAAGAACCAATATAGTGAAAATGGTCATACTTCCAAAAGTGTTAAACAGATTCAATGCAATCCTAATCAAAATTCCCACAACATGTCTCACAGAATTAGACAAAAAAATCCTAAAATTCATCTGGAACCAGAAGAGATCTAGAATAACAAAGGCAATCCTAGACATCATAATCTCTGACTTGAAATTATACTGTAAAGCTACTGTGATTGAAAGAAGAAATCGTTTGGTACTGGTGAAAAAACAGACCTGAAGATAAGTGGAATAGATTAGAAGATGCAGAAACAACTGCAGACACACTAAGATGCTTTATCTTTTTTTTTTCTTTTTTTGTGGTACCAGGGATCGAACTCACGACCTCGTGCTTGCAAAGCAGGCGCTTATGACACTGAGCTAAATCCTTGGCCCCAACACTTTATCTTTGACAGAGGTGCCAAACACATTCACTGGAAGTAAGATAGCCTCTTTAATAAATGGTGCTGGAAAAACTGGCTCTACACATGCCAAAGATTAAAACTGGACCCGTATCTTTCACTGTATACTAAGCTAAAATCAGAATGGATCAAAGATCTTAATATTAAAAGAGAAACATTAAATATGCTGGAAGATAGAGTAGATAAAACTCCTGAAGACTTTGGTGTAGGCAAAGACTTCATGAAAAAAAACCTAGGTTGCACAGAAACTATCACAGAGAATCAACAAATGAGATCTTACCCTACTGAAAAGCTTTTGCACAGCAAGAGAAACCCACCTAGTGATGAGACAACCCACAATGTGGGAGAAAATGGTTTCCACTGGTCTTTTTTTTTTTTTTTTTTTTTTTTTTGGTGCCAGGGATTGAACTCATGACCTCGCATTTGCCAAGCAGGCACTTATGCCTCTGAGCTAAACTCCCGGCCCGTGAAAATGTTTTCCAGCTATTCCTCAAACAAAGCATTACTATTGAGAAACATACAAGGAACTCAAAAAAATCAATCCTCCCAGATTTAAAGACCCAGTCTCAGATGCCCAGCCAGGGCATCTGAGATGAACACATACTTCTCAGATGAAGAAATACAAACAGCAAATAGATACGTGAAAAAATGTTGAACATCACTGGTCATTCAAGAGATGCAAATTGAAACAACGCTGAGATTCCATCTCACTACGGAAAGAATGGCTAGCATCAAAAAACCAATCACAAACGCTGGAGGGGCTGTGGAGAAAAAGGAACCCATCTCCACTTTTTGTAGGAATGCAGACTGGTGCAACCAGTGTGGAAATTAGTGTGGCGATTCCTCAAAAAACTAAAATTGGAGGTCCCATTTGACCCAGCTATTCCTGTTCTGGGTATCTTCCCAAAAGAATTAAAAACATCATCCCACGGTGATATATATGCACCCATGTTAATAACAGCACAGTTTATAATAGCTAGATCTTGGAAACAACCTAAATGCCTATTGACTGAGGGATGGATAAAAAGATGTGGTATTTTTATATAATAGAGCACTACTCAGCCATAAATAATGATAAATGGGACGCTTTTATAGGTAAATGGATGCACCTTAAGAGCTTACACATTAGTGAAATAAATAAGACACATGTGTAAACATTGTATCGTTTCATTAGTGTGACAAACTGAAAGATTTCTCTGAGTTTGCTGAAGATTAGTATTGGTATTGTTTAGACAATTTTGCAGGTGTCTTGTGTTCTGGGTAAATGATTTGGGGATGGCAATGTGCAATGTATGTACTATTGTTACCCTGATTGTTGTAGTTTAAAAATTTTTATAGGTTTTTTCTTCTTTTCTTTCCTTATATCCATGAATAAAATGGATTTGAAAAAAAATGTTTTTTAGAGAATAATACCACCATTCTAATAGGCAATAAAAACATAGACATGTACAGTAGACCCTTGAATTATGACTGGTCTCATGTTGTAACTTGGGTTACAAGCATACTTTTAGGTTCAACTAATGACCAAAGTCTTGAGTTATAACGTGATAGCTTGCCACTTGTGCAGTTGTAAACAAAGAGTTGTGATATCAGAAAAGCATATGTAAGCATATGTACCTAATCGTCAGTCTGAGCCCAAATACGTGTTTGAGGATGTGATTTTGGTCAGTGCTATTATAATCGCTACAGTTACTACTACCAAAATGGCCCCAAAAGGCTAGAAAAGAAGCTAAGGAGGAAGGGAAGGTAAAGAAAGTAATCACAATAGAAAAGAAAGAAATTGTGGAGAAATATGAGAGTGGCGTTCGTGTGACCGATCTTGCTAATATGCATAATGTGTCCAAATGCACTATCTTGAGAGTCTTACAGAGTTTTGTAATATGTGTTTCTAAAAGTGTTACTCGACTTAGTAAGTCATGATTAACAGTGTTAGATGAGTTAGAAAATCTATTGCTGTATTAGTGTGGATAAACGAAAGGCAGATGGCAGGTTATAGCCTATCTGATTCTATAATTTGTGAAGAAGGTAGGAGTATATGCGCAGGTCTTGTAAAGGATATTCCATCGATGAGTGATAATAGTGAAACATTTTGTGCTAGTAAGGGGTGGTTTCACAATTTTAAAGCAAGAACTGGGGTTCATAGCATAACTAGGCATGATGAAACAGCCAGTGCTGATAAAAGGGCTGTTGAAAATCACGTGCAGCACTTCAAAATGATGACACAGATAAATGGCTTTTTCTCACATCAAGTTTTCAACTGTGATGAAACTGGTCTTTTCTTAAAGAAAATGCCCAGTAGCACATACATTACCCAGGAAGAGAAGAAAATGCCAAGCCACAAGCCTATGAAGGACAAGGTAACATTATTGCTATGTGCAATGTGAGTGGTGACCTCAAGATAAGACCTCTTATTGTTCATCTCTCTGAGATCCCTAGAATGCTCAGAAAACCTAGTCATGAAGAATAGCCTAAGGGTCATTTAGAGATCTAACACAAAAGCCTGGGTAACAATACTTTTCATGAGTGATCTGGGAGGCTTTCTGTGCTACTGTTAAGAAATATCTAGAGAATAAAGGTTTTACCCCTCAAGATTCTCACATCATGTACAGTGTTTCTGCTCATAAGATTTGGAAGACTCTGCTGAAGAATTACCATGACTGTCAGTCGAGTTCCTTCTACCTAATACAATTCCTCTACTGCAGCCGATGGACTAGCAGGTTGTAGCTAACTTTAAGAAACTATACATTAAGGAAGTGTTCCTAAAGTGCTTCTAGATGGTCTCATACAGATTTACGCCTTAAAGAGTTCTGGAGAGAACATTAAAACATCCTTTCCTGTGTGGAATTAATTGAGAAATCCTGGGCCAATGTCTCTATAAGGACACTGAGATCTACTTGGAAGAAGCATGGCCTAAACTTATGTTTGAAGGCTGTGTAGAGGATCCTGAGGCTTCAGTTGACCCTGTGATTGATGACACTGGCACTATGGCAGGGTCCAAAGGCCTGCAGGTAGATAATGGTGATGTTGAGGAACTGATGGAGGAGCACTCAGAGGAATTGTCTACAGAGGAACTTTAGCAACTTGTGGCTGAGCAACAGAGAGTGGCACCTGAGGAGCTTTCTGGAGGAGTGAGAGTATCAACAATCAGTGCAGCAAAGTTCAACTTCTGAAATAAAGAAAATCCTGAAAAAAATGGCCAGAACTGCTACAGACATTTGTAGAGAAGTCTCACACAGACAGAAATAAAGCCAGTCATTGCATTCTGCTTAATGACAGTGTCACGTCATACTACAGAACAGAGTTAAAAAATGGAAACAGACACCTTAGACCAGTTTTTCATTCTGAAAAAGTTAAGACCGAGTGAGCCAGAAGCAAGTCTCTCCCAAAGACAGAAAGGACACCAGAGAGCCTGACTTCTGATATTCTTATGGAAGAAGACTCTCCTTCCAAACAGTAACCACCTTCCGTTTTATCCTCCCTTCCTGCAAGCCGAAGATCAACTCGAATGGTGAGTGCAGTACAAAATTGTTGTTTCTGGTAAACTAGGCACATTTTATAGCTTTTTGGTGAATAGACTAGGAAAATTACTGATGTTTCTGGTAAATTACACACATTATGCAACCTCTGTTTGTTATGAAAAGGTTACTTAAGGTGTGCTTTGGGAGGTTCAGCATGCTTTATAGGTGTTTTCATTATTTGTTATGGGAAAACTAGTCTTAACCTACAACCAGTTTGAGTTACAGGTAACCCTCGTGAATGAATTGAGTTTATAAGTCAAGGGTCCACTGTATAAAGTTTGCCACTCCATAGATGTGGCCGGGATTAACATATTGGTGATAGTTCCTTTTGTATTTCTTTCCTTTTTTCTTTCTTTTTTTCATTTTCATTTTCATTTCCATTTCCCATTTTCTTTTCTCTCTTTCTCTTCCTTTCTCTCCTTGTACTTTCTTTCTTGTTAAAAATAAAAATTATAGAGCTGTACCCTAGTTCAGTAGTGTATTGCATCGTATTTTCTGGGATTGGTGACCAGAAATTTTCTTCCTTCCCTATTTCCATCCTTATTTTTTTAATTGCTTAAGTTAGGCTTGTGTGCTTCTGTGTTATAAAAGTTGAACTTCTTTTAAAAAAAATAGGGTATATTATTTTTATGTATGTATTGGTCTGTGATTTACCTTTTTCTGTGTCCTCCATGATATACTAATCACATCAATGTTGTTATTTTAACATTGTTTTATATTGCTTTTTTAAAGACAATTAATATATTATTACAAAAAACTTATGAAATGTAATGGTAGTCTTTGTTCATTCCATGCAATCTTTCTTCATTCACCAAAGGCAATTTCTATTACTCAAAAGGTTGTACACTTATGGTGTATGCTTTTCTTTTTTTCCCTCTTTTGGGGAGAACAGTGAAAAGGGACCAAATCCAAGGCCTTATTTATGCTAACCAGGGGCTCTGCCACTGAACTATATCCCCATCCTGTTTTAAAACTATTTCAGACAGGGTATTGCTAAACTACCTAGGCTGCACTTGTGTTTGTGATTTTCTTACTTCCTGAGTAGCTGGGATTCCAAGCATATGCCACCAAAGTTAGGGGGTCTCTTGTTCCTTAAATGTATTTATATATATTTCCATATACACATAGATATATCTGTGGTTTTGGTAAGTGTTGTTAAAATTATCTCAACTTTCCTATAACTTGATTTTTTCACAATATAAAGACATTTCTTTGTTAGTACGTATCAACCACCTTTATATTCCCTAATTGGATTAGCCTTAGTTTGTTATGTTATCTTTATTAGTGGTAAACATTTATGTTGTTTCTGTTATTTGATTATCATACTACTCTAAAAACTTGAGTGTGTTCACCTTTTTGTACCTTTTTAAGTGTTCCCCTTGAGGGTGTACATTTTAAATTAGTGAGAACTGGTAAGTATCCTCTGAAGTATACTGATGTCTTATTCTTGGTAATTTTCTCTACTTCAAATGATAATGGATATTATCAGCCTTTAAATTATCAGTCTTTGTTCTCATGGATGATATTATTTATATATTTTTTTCCTCTTATTGTTTGGACTTTTGTTGGATATTTTTATTTTGGATTATTTTCTTTTACTGATTTATAAGAGATCTGTCTTTTAAAAAGTAAATTTATAATATGTTGCAAACATTTCAGCTCATCAGTTTCTTGTTGTGTAACTTTATAAATTTCATTACATAAAAACACTCTTCCTGTGTTCTTGGTGTTTGTTAGATGTGTAAGAAAAAGATTTCCTTCCCTTAGGTTGTATACACATACTTTTAAATTATAAACTGGGCAAATGATTAAATTTTATTGATCCAAGGACATTGGTAGATTTTTATATACATTTCTTACTGATTGAGAATGCTACCTTTATCATAAATCAAATTGTTTTAACTTAATTTGACTACTCTGCTGCCAGATTATACTTCTTTGTAGGAAAAATCTTGCTATGTAGTTCAGGCTTGCTTTGAGCTCACTATATAACCTAAGGTCTTGAACTCACAACAATCCTGCCTCAGCCTCTCAAGTGCTAGGATTACAGGTGTGAAAATCATACTTTTAAATGATGAGCTTTATAAAAATTTTGCTATATAAGTGGGGATATACCTTTTCAAGTTAGCATTTCTCAGAAAAATCTTTATTCCCTCACATTTTTTTCATTAGGTTTTATATATATTATATTTACAGCATCACATATTCCTGTTGGTATTTTGATAGTTATACTGAATTTTAGATTCTTTTGGGAGCAGATGGGGCATTTAGTTTCAGTACTGTGCCTTTTTGTCCAAAAACATGTTATACTTTTACTTTAATTCAGATTTTCTGTGACCTTCAAGTAGGTTTTATGGATGTCCACTTAAAGGTCTTACATATTTTGGGTTTCTCCTGAATATTTTATTGTATGCATTGTTATTGTGATTGGAATTAAATATATTTTTTAGTCATTCATTGCCTGTGTAATGAGGGTTTGATTTTTTATCTTTTAACCATTGAACTGTGTCAAAATCTGTTAGTTCTAATAGTTTGTCAGTACTGGAGTAGCAGTGGATTTTCTTTGATATTCTAGAACAGCATTGTCCAATAGAAATTTAAGTCACATATGTAATGTCCAGTAAACATTCTTGTATCTGCATCTGTGTATCCCTATCCAAGTGTTCTCTATGAGAGTATGTAATCTTCTGGTACCATATTAAAAAAAAAAACCTGAAAATAATTTTAGTGATAAACTTTAACCTAGTATGTCCAAAATACTATCATTTCAACATGCAAACAGCGAAATACTAAGAGGCTATTTTACATTCTTTTTTAGTATTTTCAGTATTCATTGTGTATTTTATACTTATATTACAGTGAAATTTATTTTTTTGTTTAAGATTAAAAAGACACAAAAAAGAAAAACAAAAAGCGATACAGATAGACAAATAACAAGAAACAAAACACAATAACAGTATAGGTTTACAAAACAAGACAATAGGAATTTGACAATGGTTGTAATGTTTCATATTGTTACCTTCAAGAGGGTTGCTTAGATTAACAGGTATAGACATGTAAAATTCATCTAAACATATGAGTATTAACTGTTGCTTTCCAGTAACTAATGCAATTAGTAGTATACTCATTTTAGGTATCTTGTATATATGTCACAATCCAATTTAGACTGAATCTCAAATGCTCAGTAACTACAGGTGGCTATTGGCTATTGTATTTGATACAACTGTGTTTGTCTGAAAGTAATGAGTATTTTTCTAACTTTGTAAGATTATTTTTTTCTTCTCTTAATGTTTTTGCTTGGAGAACCAGTAATACGGTGCTAATGTTGATCATATTAATGGAAATACTTAGTAGTGTTTATACTGTTTGACTACAGTGGATTAGTTTAAAAGTCATATGTGGAATTTTCTTATAATTATGCGTATGTTTTGGTATTTAAGAAAAATATGGAAAAATATATGTAAGAAATTTAAATAGTGTCTATCTCTGAGAAATAGAAGTAAAATTATAGGACTAGGAGCTGACATTCTTTAAAACCTTTTATATTGCTTAGACAATTAGAAAAATTTTAAGTAATGACATCGTTTTCACTTTATAATCCAGAAAGGAAGTAAAATGTTATTTCCACATTTTAAACATAAAATGTATAGAATATTGTGCTGGTAGACATTCAGCTTCCTGGTGGCAGCGGTCCTAATTGTGCGTTCTCTCCTCCAGCTGGACTCTGGACTGTCTTCACGCTAGGCGGTGTGGGCAGCAAAGCAACTGCCTCTGCAGAGCTTCCCTCTCCTCTCGCCAACCAGAGTCTCCTGCTTCTGCTGGTGCTGACTAACCTGACAGATGCTCCAGATGCACCAAATCCTTACCGACAGGCCATTATGTCTTTTAAGAACACACAAGGTTTGTGATGCTGTCCCTCTTTCTAATGAAGAGAGCGCTGTTCATTTTAAATATGTATCTTAAATTTTGGAGATGAGGGCCAGTTTGTTGAATGCATATTGTTTATATATGAGCAAGATAAATTTTCCTGTCAGTAGTCTCAAGAAAACTTAAATAAATCTTAGACAATTGCTATGGCTCCTAATATCTATTTCGATTTACATTTTTTTCAGAGTTAACCAAACATTAGAGACCAAAAGATGTAGTAAATCAACTGATTCAAACTACTGGCTTTAGATTCAGATTGACCTGCATTCATATCCCAATTTTATTGCTTAAACTCTAATGGCATTATCTGTAATGTGGGAATTGTAATCTCTACTTACACAATTTTTGTAAGAAATGAATGAACTTTTACTGTAGTACAGCTCACCAAATTGTTGCTGTGATTATAAGAAGCACACAAAGGCTGCTCTGGGTTTTACTCAGGGCTGATCTGTGAAAAAATACTTAATCTCTCTAAATATCTACTTAATCCTTTGTAAAACTGGTCAAAACAACATGATTGTTGCACAGGTTAAATAAAGGATAATAGATGGAAGGCAGTCCATGTAGTGGCTGGTGCACAGCATGTATTGTCTAGTAATACAGAAATGTTGTGGATACACACACATTCACCAGTGCAGTCAGGTATAGTACAGGCGGTGAATATGCTGTTTTGCTTCCATCGTGAAGAAGTGTAAAGTGTCCAGAATCTTCTTTAGTGAGTGTCATGTAGAGTCTCTAGTATTGTTATACTGATAGTGCATGACAACACTCCTTTTTGCCATCTCTTGTAAAATTACAAAGTCAACCTCACAAAGAAATTTTTGTTAGTGTCATACTGTTAAGATTGAAAAAAAAAATAACCTATATTTCAAATGTAGAAGGAAAATTTAAGGAGATGTATAGCTGACTTGCAGGTGTTTGTGGATGCATTTCTCTTGTAAACCCAAGGCACTGAAGGAGAATCTTAGAATCACAAGTCTGCCAGGGATCTTTTGTGTTGGAACAGCTCTTTGCCATGAGGACAGCTTTTAGACATGGTAAAGGAGATTCGTGTGGTTTTTGTTTTTGTTTGTTGTTGGTGGATCTTCTGTATTTTAAGACATTTTAAAAGTTTTTTGCACATATTTTTCAGAACACATGAAAATATTAGCTCCTTGTCCTGTCATATTCAGTGTTTGATCTGATGATATTATGACTTTCTCTATGTCAGTTGAATCTGTGTTTATCTGCTTTTTTAACTTCTTAAGCTTTCTTACTTCAATTTCTAA
This sequence comes from Dolichotis patagonum, assembly GCA_004027295.1. Classification (NCBI taxonomy): domain Eukaryota; kingdom Metazoa; phylum Chordata; class Mammalia; order Rodentia; family Caviidae; genus Dolichotis; species Dolichotis patagonum. The sequence continues at coordinate 15,621 of PVJX010023341.1, read as the reverse complement.
GCAAATGCAGTTAACTGTAGAAAAGGGGCTATGTTAGTTTTAGAATAAATGCCAAGAATTTTCCCAGTATTGGTTATCATGTGTACTTTTCATCAATCCTTTTTTTTTTTTTAAGTTTCTTAACAAGCTGTCGTTTTCTTTTAAACAATAAACTTACAGAAATTTTCTGACAGTTGTCTTAGGGTTAGTATGTTTTGTCCATTATGGGAGCTAATGTTGAACATATATGCTGATTTTGGTGCTTTTGTTTTTGTTTTGTTTTATTTTTGGTAACAGGGATTGAACCTACAACCTCGCATTTGCCAGGCAGGTGCTTGTACCACTGAACTGCATCTCTGATCCCTGATTTTGGTGTTACTTTAAAACTAAATTATTTGTTGTTTTAACTATTTTCTTTAGAAATGGATTAATAACATTGGTAAATATTTTAGCTATAATTCACTTACTTGAGGTAAGCGAGCTTAGCTTCAAGGCAAGAGTAGTTTTTTCTGTTGTTGTTTTGTTTTTTCAAACACAGTTTTGCTGAGTAATCCATACTGGTCTGAAACCTGAAATCGTCCTGCCTCGGCATTTTGATGCTAGGAATTGAAGCCATGCACCACCATGCCCAGCAAAAAAGTTTTTTAAAGACCTTATTTTAGAATAGGATTTATTTTACATAGAAACTATATTCTATTATACTGTACACACACACACACACACACACACACACACACACACACACAGAGGAGGGGGTAGAGACTCTTTTTATTTAGGAATGTTTGTGTTTATTTTGGTAACAAAGGTCTCAGTGTCTGGTAAAATTATATCTATTAGAGGGCTTATGCCCCATAGCTCTATTTAAATGCATGTTTTTAGTCCTGATTTAGTTCTGCTTTATATGGGAAAATAGTAACAAACTATGGAACTTAGTTTTTAGTTCTTTAAAATACAAATTGAAAATTTAACTCAGAAATGTAGAGCTTTTATATAAAATTAATGTTAATTGAAGTAGAAGCATTACTTCAATAGTACTTTTATTATTTATATAAAAACACAACACAGAAAATAATCATGTTGTTTTTTAAAATTTCATGCATGTTTTCTGTCTTCTAGATAGCAGTTCTTTCCCCTCATCAATTCCACATGCCTTCCAAATTAACTTTAACAGCTTGTACACAGCCTTGTGTGAGCAGCAGACATCTGATCAAGCAACACTTCTCTTGTACACACTGCTCCATCAGAATAGTAACGTCAGAACGTACATGCTGGCTCGCACGGATATGGAGAATCTTGTGAGTATCATGCTGAACATGCAGTGCTTTGTCTGTTTTATGGAACTTTGAAGAAAATTTCTTTTCCTAAGAGAGTAAGTATATTTGCCTGCTTACTACATAGGTAGTGGTTGAGAGATTGCTAGGGAGATGTCACTGGAAACAGGCACAGGTCTGTGTTTCTTCAGTATAGCAGACAGTTCACAAGGAGATGACCTCAGAGCAGAGCACGCCAGCGTCCTCAGCTGGCTGGACAAGCTCCCCTATCCTCGAGGTCAATAAACAGCCACTCATTTCCCAGAATCAAGTCCTCCAGGAAGCACCCTCTGCAGCTTGCAAGGTGGTTTTATTTCTTCTTGTTCCCTTCCAGCTGCTGAGTGCCTACAGTTGTGTAACTGATCTCAGTTGCAACATGCTTATGATAAGAATGGCAGAAAATAAAGGTGATTATTTTAGTTCAGTTTCTGAAGTCTCTTGTTCTTCTGACAGCCTGGACTCTTAGACTGTCTGAGTGCAGTTTCTGGGTATTTTAAGGTACTTTGCCAGACATCCCTTGAATGTGTACTATCTTTTGTTATGTGAGTGAAATTGGTTCTACAGTTTTTGTTGATAGACAGAAACTTACATATATGATCATTGATTTCCACTATAACTAATGAATGAACAGCAGTCTTTCCCTGAGTAGAACAGTAAGCTGCCTCCCCAAGGCATATTTGAAGTATGTATATATAGATAACTATGTACTATTAATGCATGCAGAAAAAACTTGAACATTCTTGAAATAGTTAGCAGCTGCTGAAAGCAACAGAATGTCTCTGCTTCATTTTTTACTGGTTGATGGAAGCTTTACTAGGCATATTATAACCAGATTTTCAGTGTTAAAGTACTCTGTAAACACTGAAGAAACATGGCGTGGTAGAACTCATTGAGCATTTTGTACATCATAACAATGCTAAGCATAGAAACTGTGGTGAAAGAACCTGTCTCCACACCAGGCAGGCATGGAAAGTATTGGCTTGAACATAAAAACAGTGTAAAATATACTGCTTGTGAGTAAAATCTTGAGAAGAGCATTCTTGTTTTCTGATGCATGTGTAAAAGCACAGAGGCAGTTCTGAGGATGATGCATTCTAAGGGAAATGTCAATGGTTATCACAAAACTTGGGGAGCATCTCTTTTAGAGAGTTCGGTGGTAAAGGTGTTGATTTGTAAGATGATAATTGGAGTGACTGTCTCTGATGACATATACCAATGAACAGGTAGAAAGCTTTGTGGTGGTTGTCCTAGGGAGGGTTGTTTTGTTTTCTGTGATATTAGGTCTTGAGTCCAGGGGCACACTACCATTGAGCTATATTCACAGCTCCTTTTAAAAAATACTTTGTTTTGGTACAGGATCTTGCTAAATTGTAAAAGTGGGACTTGAACTTTCAGTACTTCTGCCCCAAGCCTTCCTGAGTGTTGGAATTACAGTTTTGAACCACCAGAGCCAGATAACGGTTTTTAAAAAACTGTTTTTTATAAATTACTTTGGTAATTTCTTATCCCTTACTTTATCCCTTATGCCGCTCTCTGTTCTGTTGCTTTTCTTCTATAATAAGTATTTGAGGCAATGATGAAAAAATATGTTATCAGTGGAAAATTTACTATGCTGATCTGATTTTGTTGTTATTATCAATGATTTTATTCTGTAGCCTCTGATATTAAGAAGGCAATTTCTGACACTTTGGATTTTTCTCAAAATACCTTGTTGGGTGTAGGTTGTTGGGAGGTCAGAGGCAGATCTGCCTGTCTTCCATGGCAAGTATTGACTGACATGCGCCCTTTTTAATGATGATCTGAGTAACTGTTCTTTGAGGACTTTTTCCCCCCTCAGTACTGGGGATTGAACCCAAGAGTGCTCTACCATCAAGGTTCATCCCAACCCCTGTTTATTTGTAGTTTGAGACAGCATCATGCTAAATTGACAAGGCTCAGTTTGTCACTTGTCTGCCCTTTTACTTCCTCAGTAGCTGGAATTACAAACATGTAAACTTTGAACTTTTTAAACTCAAGAATACTCATTAATCTGAAATAATTTGTAGTGCATTTGTAATTGTGTCCATCACAGTAACAATGCAGTAACTTGTAAATTTCTTTTTATGCCTATGAATAGTGTCTAGGGTAGAATCCAAGACTCTGAATGTTAAGAATAGTGTGTAAGAGGATATGCTATTTCGTTTGTTGTTATTGTTGTTTTGAAACAAGATCTCACTATGTAGTGCAGGCTGTCCTTTAACTCCCTTATGTAGCCCAGACTGGCCTCAAACTCACAGCAATCCTCCTGCCTCCAATCCCAGCTAGGATGCCCTTTTTAGAAAAAACTCTTATACATAAGCTTCTTATTTTGTTGTCATAAGCAAAGTAGTTTACATACAAAAATGGCTCAGACATTTTAAATAGTCATGATTTTTTAGTTTAAGTAACAAATTTATTTCTACTTACCTTAAGGATTACGGAATATATAGTATTTGCACAAATGAAAAATTTGTGAATTTTTGGTTTCAGTCATGGTTACTTTGTGTTGTCCAAGGTCTGTCCCTGATCTATGCCTCTGTTTTCCCCCTAGCCTTTGTGTCCTTGTCAGGTACACTTTTCCAGGAAAAGAATGGATTTCTAGCAGCCCCTGTTATATGTCTACCATTTATGAGCTGAAGGGAAGAAAAATGATATATCTACTATTTATCAAACTTTCATGATTGGTGGCAACAGTCTTTCTGGACCATGCACAAACTTTGTCTAACCTCTCAGTGATAATCCATCATAGCCACAGGGGACCACGGGTTCCATAAAGGGAGGAGTTGTGGACAAATGCTATACAGTCACTGCAGTACTGCATTTCAGTTACTATTTGCTAGTCCAGCAAAGACTGCACCACTGTTTCCTTTAAGCCTCCACCAGTCTTATGTTCTTGGACCGGGCCTTGAATATGTATATATATTTCAGATATGCAACTGATGTTGTTGTGATCTTTTCACTAATTTAAAACTTCACTGAAAACACACAGAAACAGTGAGTTTAGTGTTTATAGAGAGACAAAGTCTGATTTGTCATTAATGAGAAATGAAATTATTTAAGAATTTTTGTATCTTCTTTTGGCTACTTAATAGTCATGTATTTCCTAAGAATGAATTTTACATAAAAATCATAAAGGCGAAATACCTTACTTGTTTTTTTCTTGTTCCTTTTCATGGTCAAGTTTCTTAAAAGGTATGGGCAACATTCTGTGCCGTGACTTCTGTACTTACCATTTACCTTTCAACTGGCTGTGACCCACTTCTGTTTCCTCATCAACAGCACTTTCTTACAGAGGCCACTGCACACATGTTGACACTACTTCATTCGAACACTGCTGCATTTCACAGTGTTCACTTTTATTGTTTAAACTGCCTCACCCTCATGTCAGATCTGGCTGCTATAACAAAAATACTAGATTGGATGCATAAACAAGATGGGCATTTCCAGGTAAAGTTGCTGGCCAACTCGGTGTCTGGTGAGCAACTGCTTCCTGGTGTGCAGATAACCATCTACTTGCTGTGTCCTTATGTGACAGGGAGCTGACAGGAAGAGGAGGCTGGCTGTCTCTAGCCTCTTATAAGGGTCATAATCTCATTGTGAGGGCTCTGCTGTCTACCCAGCCACCTCTCAAAGACTTTGTTTCTTAATTCTATCCCATTGGCATTAAGAGGTGCGACCTATGAATTTCAAGGTGTGGAATAAGGAATCCATACACCTACATATACCCTGGGCTTAGACTATTGTGCTGTGCAGATTTTTCTATCTCTGTGCTTACTGTTCTCTATCTGTGTCTCTCTCTGTCACATTTTCTTTGACCTTTAAATGTGTTCTTATCTACAATTCTATTCATCTTTATCTACTTCACTGCATTTCTCCACAGAACATCTACTGAAAACTCACTCTGTTGTCATTTATATGTGGACAACTTTGAGTTCTTTACAGTCTGGATTAAAAGCATCTTCCCAGTTGCCCCAGACATTTTCCTGTGATAGCCTCATGGACATCTTATACCACAGATGAAAAACTGAATTTCTTACCTGTCCCAAGACCTTCTCTTTCTTCTTTTAAGTCCTGTATTCTCTGTCCTAGTGATGAACCATCCAAATTGCTGACAGAAATAAATGCTCTGACCCCTCTCTTTTCTTCTTCCATATCCTACTAGGTCCTCTTGATTTCCACTTCTTAGTGTCAATGGGATCTATTAATGTTCTTTTTCCTCATTGACACTTTTTGATTTAATCTGATTCATCTCTTCAATTTTTGCAATATCTTTTTAAATTTTTGGTTTTATTAGAATGTTTGCAGTAAGTAATGATTATATTCATTGTGTGGAGTTGGTACAAGCACATAGCACGTCTTAATTCCATCCATTTATCTGGTCATTTGTCTCTCTATCTGTCTGTTTATCTATCAGTCAAGACAAGGTCTCCCTGTGTTGTTCAGGCTGGCCTCCAAGTCAGGTGATCCTCCTACCTCAGCCTTCCAAGTGCTGGAATCACTGGCATGCGCCACCAAGCTTGGCCTTAATCTTTTTAAGGTTTTTCCCCATTCGTCTTTTTCTCCCTCCATCTCTTGTTCCCCTTCCCTTTTGCAAAAGATTTATCTCTGCTCTGTGCTGCTGAGCTGCATCTCTTGTCTCTCCCTGTTTTATATTATTTTTAATTTTGCTCTTAATTTATATTTTGGGTTTCTCATATAAGAAAAGTTGTGTGGTACTTAACCTTGAGTGTTTGATTTAGTGCCCTTAACATTATGGTCTCAATATACATCCATTTTCCTACAAATGACCCACATTTGTCCTTCTTTATGGCAGAGTAGTACTCTATTGTGCATAAATACATATTTTCTTTACCCATTCATCTATATATAGGCTGCTTTTAAGATTTATGTGTTAGGATTCACACTGTACACACAGGTATGTGTGTATCACTGTAATATTATATCTTTAACACTTTTGGGAAGACACCTAAAAGGGAGAATAGAAGGGAAATCAGTCTTCAGGCTGATTTCCATAGTGGTGATACCAGTTTTCATTCCCTCAGCAATGTAGAGGGATTCCTTTTTCCTTCCCACCTTGCCAAGCACTTGTTGTTAGTACTGTATTTGATTTATTGATGATGGCCATTCTTTGGAATGGCCATCTCAGTGTTAATTTGGAATCTCAGTGTTAATTTGCATTTCTCTTTTTACCAGAAAGTTTGAACCTTTTTTCATGTGTATTGGCCATTCATACCTCTGAGAAAGGTCTGTTTGCTTCAGTTGTCCATTTTTTGATTGAGTCTTTCATTTTGGGGGTACGGGTCTAATGTTTTTTGAGTTTTTCATGTATTCTATGTATTAGTCCTCTGTCCAAGTATAGCAGGCAAAAATGCTTACCCATTCTGCAGGTTGTCCCTTCACTCTGTTGATTGTTTCTTTTGCTGTGTCAAAGCTTTTTAATTTGATATGATCCCATTTGTTGATTCTTGGTGTTATTTCATATGGAGTTGGGATTCTGTTCAGAAAGTCGATACTTATGCAGATGTTTTAAATTGAATCGATGATATGGTATTTAAATTATATCTCAATAAAATATTTAAAGGAAAAAAATTTAAGCGTTATTTTGATTTAGTCCTATCAGACCCATAACTTAATCATATTATTATTTATATGTTTGAATATATGACTTATTGTTTATCATGTCCACTAAAATACAAGATCTTGAGAACATTGTGGGTAGATGAGTATTATTGTAGCCATGGTTGTAGTTCCTGCAGTTTAGACTGAAAAAGAAAGACATGACATAAAATTCATATAGGAAACTGCAGAATCAGGAGTAACATCCATTGAGTTAAATGGTTGTAAAATCTTAACTATGCTAATTCGGTAATGTGGAATGTAAATACAGTGTTGTATATTTGGTATAATATCAGAAGGGCCTCCAAAGGAAAGGATGCCTGAAGTATACAGAAAAAAAAAAAAAGAGTAGATTATTTTGGTAACTGTGGTGCATTTAGTTCCTGGAAGTAAGTAATGTTTATGCAACTGCACTTCATAATTTTGAGGATGTTTCAGCTACAACTCATGAAACTAAAATACTTCAGGTATGTCTCCCAATATTTGGCTGTTTTTATGGGCTGTGTATGCCATTGTGCTTTCCAGACTTGTGTACATATTTTATTCATTACAGGTTATTGACTAATTTCAATTATAGACAAATGAATGAACAAATTAAAGGTTTCAAAATAATGATTCAAAATAAATTCGTCTGTATATGCAGGGTTATCAAGTAAAAAGCTTGACAGATCCCTGAATGGTAAATCTCAGGATACATGTTGAGAAAGTGCATCTTAGGTAGTAATAGTCTAATTGTGTGCTTATTGGAATTGCTTGTTGAATTGGCTTATTTGTATGTATTAGCATTGAAATACAAATAGCATTAAGCATATAAATTAAGATATACTTTAATTTCTGAGTAGCTAGGCTTTTCCATTTTTTGGTTGGGGAAGGATAACATTACTTTATAAAACTTTAAATCATGAGCTTAAATGTCTCTACAAATCCAGCTTTTAGGTTGCATAGACCATTAGAGACCATCCTATAGTATGTAATAACTTTCCTTCTTGGAATTTTAGCAATGCATGTCAGAAGGGAGTTATATGGTTTTTTTCCTCTGACGGAAAATTTAACTATGATATTAAAAGATACAAAATAAAATGTAAAGATTTAAAATAATTTAAGGTTTTATAATCATATATTGAAATATTATACTGTGATTTTTATTCCCTAGGTTTTACCAATTCTTGAGATTCTGTATCATGTTGAAGAAAGAAATTCACACCATGTATATATGGCCCTTATAATATTGCTGATCCTTACAGAAGATGATGGCTTCAATAGGTCCATTCATGAAGTGGTAAATTACTTTTACTTTGATTAAACCCTTCATAAGATTTATTGTGATCCTCTCGCATGTCCAGTTTTTGTTTGTGTCCATTGTCTTTCCTTGATACCCATGTTATACACCAACCTAATAGAGTTCTTGCTTACTGAGATCTAGAGCTGTGTTCCAAAGTTGCCTCCTCTGTATGGCCATAGCAGAACATACATATCTCCTTTTTCTTGTGCATCCATGTAGAGGTTTTCTGCTCTTTGTTGGGAAAGCTATATTTTTAAAGACACACTTAGCAGCTGCTGCTGGTGGTGCATGTCTGTAATACCAGCACTCTGGGAGGCTGACGTAAAAGAATTCCAAGTTGGAGCCTAGCCTAGTCATTTAGCAAGACCCTGCCTCAAAAAATAAAAAAGCAGTTGGGGATATATCTTAGTGAGAAGGGCCCAGATTCAATCCCCAAGACGACACATATACATAAAAAAAGAGGCACCTACTTTTCCTTTCTTCAGTCTTCAAAATACTTTATTACAAAGTATAGTACAAAGTTCATAGACAGTTTTTCCAATATCCTCTAATATATACACTGCCAATTAAGCACTGCAAAGTACCTGGCATTGCCTGTAAAGCTTTCCTTATTTTCACTTTCAACTCTATTTGATTTTTCTGTCACTTTTTATCCTGTATGATACCTCCATAGTTTACTTACCAAGACTGAAAACCTCACAACTGATTTTCATTTACTGCTTAATTTATCTTTAGAATAAAGTCATGGCTTATCAAAAATTATAGAGTAATTTCTTTTTCCTTAAGTCAATCATTTACTTAAACTTTTCTTCTTTGTTACAGATATTAAAAAATATTACTTGGTATTCAGAACGGGTTTTAACTGAAATTTCATTGGGGAGTCTTCTGATTCTGGTTGTAATAAGAACCATTCAATACAACATGACAAGGACAAGAGTAAGTATTCCATAGCTATTTTTTAATCTTTATGCAAAAATACAGTTAAAACTATCATTTAAAGTAATCTTAGTCTTTTGAGTGCTAATATTCTCATGAAAAGTACTATATTACATGATTATAGTATACATGACTATAATGTACATATAGTATATGTATTACATGTATACTATACATGACTATAGTATACATATAGTATATGTATTACATGATTATAGTCACTGTATTACATGATTATAGTATAATGGCTGGTTCTTAGATATTTAATGATTGGATGATCTGAGACACATACATGACATAGAAAACAAGCAGTGTGGCACATTTAGATCCAGTTTATCATGTATCTTTGCTGAATTGGTATTGCAGAGATTTGCCTTTTAAAAGCAGCAGTAGAGATAAAAAGTAGTGAGCACAAGAATATATGTTTTCAGATGAGAAAGAAAGGTAGAAAAGAGAATGCTTTAAACAGTAAAAAGAAAGCAGGGATAGGAGATATGGCTACAAGGCCCTGAGTTCTACCCCTAGCACTGAAGGAAAAGGAGTAAATGAAAAATCTTTATTGGGTTCTGTCTTAGTTACTTTTCTCTTGCTGTTGAGACAAAATACCTGACACCCAAAGTGAAGCAAGGAAAGGTTTATTTAGCTTACAGTTTGTGAGGTTTCAGTCTATACTCAGCTGGCTCCGAGGCAGGGTGGCATGGCTGAGGGGCAGCAGTTCATGGCTGCCACAATAAAACAATTGCAAGAGCAAAAGAGAAGAACACAGCTTTTTCCTGCCCCTGCACTGTATGCCAGCTCCCTGCCCTGGGCGGGTGCAGCACTCACCACCAATCCCAGTGCTAGATAATGAACCAATCACAAATGCTAGATTCAACCACCTTCATGATTGCATGAGGTTTTTGGGAGCCATCCTAACACAAACCATAGCGGCTCTATTTATATTCACTGAGAGCACTTTCAGTTTGGGTATTAGGGAAATGATGAACAGAATTCATAGCTAAATGGTCAAGTTGAGTATTTTCATTTTATGGAGATAGTGTAAATACATGTCCATATTTTTTAATCTGATATCCTAGGAGCTAAATGTGTTTGTTGTTGTTGTTTGTTTGTTTTTGAAACAGACTGTAGTTTAGGCTGGCCTCAAACTTACTGTGTAGCACAGGCTAGCTTCAAAGTCCCAGAAATCTTCCTGCCTCAGCCTTCTAAGTGCTGGGATTAAAGGTGTGTGTCTCCACACCCAGCCTAAATATATTTTAGGGTGGAGAATTTTTGCATTTTTAAAAAGGTAATTATTGTGTGCATGTTATACTATGTGTAACCAGTAGACCTGAGGAAGCGCACTGTAATTTAATATTAATATCCTACAGCACACTATTTCAGTATCACCATGGTGAGAATGATGAAGATCATCAAGAGCATCATCATGTTTTGTGTCATTCATTGCTTTAAATGAGTTGTGGAAAGACTTTAATGGCTCTGCGCTTTACAGATTTTGGAAGTAGAGAAAAGACATTGTGGACTCAGGCTATAAAATCAGTGACAATCAACTGTACATTTTCATCAATTTACCTTGTTTAAAATAAAGAGAAGACTTGATGTATGTTTCAAACTTGCTGTTTTCTAACAGGACAAGTACCTTCACACAAATTGTTTGGCAGCTTTAGCAAACATGTCGGCACAGTTTCGTTCTCTCCATCAATATGCTGCCCAGAGAATTATCAGGTAAATACGAGCTTTAAAGAAAATGCTGATCTTTGCCTTCTGACTGACCTATTGAGAAAGATACTATGTCATTCCTTTTCAATGATATATGCAAAAAAATGCCATATTTTTCTTATTTTTATTTCTTTCCTGTTTGGTTGAAAATATCTACTTTGTTTTTTAAACCAGTTTTTAATCAAAGTTAATCATTTGTATTTATTTATAATGACACTGGGGATTGAACCCAGAACCTTCATACTGAGCTACTTTCTCACTCCTCTCCTTTTTTAAAGACAGGGTCTCACTAAGTCAATACATTGCTTAGTCTGAGTTTAAACTTCTAATCCTCATTTCTCAGGCTCCCAGAGTGCTGGGGTTACAGACATGTGCTACCATATTCCATTTATTTTAATTGTTTTATCTAGGTTCAGGTCTTATATATTCTTTTTTTTAACAGAAACAATTGCTTTTCTTAGTAATGAAAACTAAATCTTAAAATATTTGCTGAATATTTTTATAGAGCATCACACTATGAAGAGTTATGTTTATTTTAGAAACTTTTCTCTTTTCTTTTCTTTTCTTTTCTTTTCTTTTCTTTTCTTTTCTTTTCTTTTCTTTTCTTTTCTTTTCTTTCTTTTTCTTTTTCTTCATAGCCCTGTAGTTTGAACCCAGGGCCTTAATGCATGCTTGGAAAGTGCTCTATCATTGAGCTGCAACCACTGCCCTGGCAATTCTTTTCATAGAAATTTACTCTTGTATTAATTTTCACTTGTTTCCATAGGAAATTACCACAAATTAGTGACTTAAGACAACATGAATTTGTTATCTTACAATTCTGTAGATCAGAACTCCAGCATAGATTTTACTATGCTGGAATCAAAAGTCAACAGGGCTGCATGCCTTTGTGCGTGCCTCAGAGGAGAATCTGTTTTTTCTTCCTTGCTGTTAGAGGCTGCCTCATTCCTTGACTCTTGGTCTCTTCCTTATTTTCAAAGTGAGTAACTATGTGTTACTCACTTTGTGTGTACACACACACTTTGTGTGTGTTCTTTTGTTCAATTACTTGAACTCCTCTTGTGATTCCCTGTTCCAATTAGAGGACCCTTGTAATTGCCTTGGCCCTACCTGAGTAATCCAGGGTAATCTCCTCATCTCAAGTTCATTAGTAGAATCACAAATGCAAAGTTCTTTTCGTCAAGCAAGCTAACATTCACAAATATGGAGGGTTAGGAGGTACACAGTCTGATACCATTATTCTGTCTGGCACAGCTGTCTGCATCAGAAACCCCTCCTTCTTTCCTTTTGTCAAAGGCATGATCTTTAAAGATCGGAAAGCCAATTAACCAATCGTACATGACATTATTTACAGGGATCTTTAACATGTGGGTACTTCTTTGTCTTCTGATAGGATGCACAATATTGTCTAGCAGATTGTAAGTTGAACATTTGTTGTCTAAGTTAGTGAAGACATTTTATTCTTTTAAGTGTTGCTTTTAGACCAGTGCAGTCTTTTGTTTGCACATTTTTGCAGTATGTACTGATCATTTTCATCATGGGGCCAATGCAGTTTCGATTGTTAGTTTTGTTTCTAGCCATTTGTGCCAATCCCAGCCCCATATCACTTTTAAGCTTTGATCTCAGATTCTACCCAACTAGTACTTGTTTATTGCTCTGTGTTCATTTTTAATAATTATTCAAAATTAATGTGTTCTTTTGTCAAATTTCAATAGAAGATATTTTGCATTGACTCACTACCATTCTAACAGAATATCTTTATACAGTCTATTGGATTTGTGGGGTAAGTTGTACTTGAAAGATTATCCAGTTGACTAACATGAACTTGTGATTGAAAGTAACAGTCTCTTCATATTCTGAGTGTCTTAGGTATTCTGAAGAGTTTTTAGTTTCCAAAATCTAACCTTTGTCACTGTGCTTATTTCAGCCTGAGAGATATAATGATTTCTGTGCTGCTTTATAGTCTTTTTCTGTGTGTTGGTATGAAGTTTTACAATGGCTTCATGAAGATTTTGTTATAGCATTATTTTTTTCCTCAGTTGATAAGGCCTGTTCAGTATGAAAATGCCAGGTGGATTGGTTCAGAATTTAAGCTCTGATAATATTTACTAAGTAAGATTAAATAAAAAATTCTAAATGAAAGTGTTGGAAAAACTACAAGTAAAGCACAAGGCCCAATTTTCTATATTTGATGCCCAAAATAGAAAACAAACTAACTATATTGAGGAAATAAGAAACATAATTTGGTTTAGATTAAGTTTATCAATAATGAATAATGCTTTGTTTCATTTTTATGGACTGTCATTTAGCATCATCTGAAGAACTATTTTAAGCTATACAGGGAATATCAGAAACAGTAATAAAGATTCTGCTTTCAAATAACTTACAGTTCTAGAGTAGAGATAAAAAGATTCTATCCTGTATATAAGATACAGAGATCTTATGAACAGCACAGTGTGATAAACAATATAATAAAATAAAAATTCCTATGATGGGGATAAAAAAAATTGGTTCAGAGGTGATAAGAACACAGCATACTGAGAGATTAGGCAAAGTGACTAGAGACTGGCCAGATGGGAAGAACACCAAAAAAAGCAAGAGAGGTTGTAGTGAGCAAGCATGGTTTATGAGTAGAAAATCACAAGTCCCATTTGGTTGGCTTGTTGTGGATCTGTGCAGCATTATAGATGAAAAAGGTGAAAAGAACTAGGGTTTTATTCTGAAGGGATTTAAGAATTAGATTCAGGCCAGCCGCCCTGGGAAGTGACTGTGGTCTGGCAAGCCACGGCCACCCCAGGGCTGGGAAACAAGAAGCAAGAGTGTTTCCTGAGATCCGCGCCATGCTGGAACTTACGGCGCCGAGCCAACCAGTAAGCAGCCTACTGCTTACTGGGGTGGGGGCTTAGAATCAAACATACCACACACACCCCCCCACCCCGGCTAACAATTGGGATCCAGGGATCTGGATATCTCTTAGTAGATGACCATATTTGGTACAGCAAGTCGGGGGAGTTTCCTTCTACTATCTCTGAAGGCAGATATTTTTATCGCCGTTTTGCTTTGTCCTGATTAACGGTGTTGCTCTATTCAATACTCTGTGTTGATATGTTCTATAATGTTGCGTATTTCTTTGATTTTGCTGTACCTAGTAGAAGAACAACTATTGTGACGACAACGAGATATACAATGTTGCCTGTTACTGTTGTCCTGGTGACCTGCTTTGATGTTCTGTGCCAATTTCACTATATTGTCTCAATTGGCTTTATTCCATCCTGTTTTTTTGGTAACTGTTTGCAGCCTCACTGTGTGTTCACTTTGTATGCCTTAATTTTGTAACATGAACAGCTATTTCTGGGAGGACAATATGTGGTTTGTCAACTAGTGATTTATGGTTTTTTTTGAGGTTTTGTATTGTTTCTACCCTTTTTTCTGTATTGCTTTTTTTTTCTCTTTAAATAAAATTTTAAAAAAAGAACAAAAAAAATTAGATTCACATTTTAGTATAATGTAATGAGGAGAGAGAAATGAGGTTTGATCTTTAGTAACAACAAAGAAAAGGTAGGTGGGCAAAGTGTAAATGAATTTTAAGGAAAAGAATTCAAGGTAGATTTCTAGTCATCCATGTTAGCAGATAATATTGGTGTTTCTGTTTGTCACACTGGGGGAACCTAGTTCTGACAAGTTTCCAAGTGCCCTCAATACTTCTTGTCTAAGGACTTCATTTGAGTAACCAGTGTGGACCCAGAGCATCCATGTCATCCAGGAGAGAGCTTGTTAGAAATGCTAGTAAGTGGCTAGGAAGCCAGTAAGTGATTGATCCTGGTTTATATAGATCAAAAGCCCGTGCTCATTCACAGTGCTGCCATAGCCAGGCTGTTAGAGTGTCACCTGCCTGGAACCATGGATCCAAACTTTCAGGGGTTTTCTGAAGCAGGTGGAGTCCTGCAATCCAGGGTAGCCATGCTCTTGTTGATGACATCATTTGCTGCTCTCTGCCCCTTCATCTGGCTACCTTTCAGTATAGTAGTGAAGATAGTGAAGTCTTTTAAAAAATATTTTTGAACCAGCTATTTGAGATAGACATGAGTATGTTCAGCTATCATGATACATGGTGTATAGAAATTGTCCTGGAATGTAAACATGAAAGGAACTTGTATCATTTAGCCTAGAACATTCTTTTACATCTAACCCTTGATATTAAACTTTATTTTAATTCAGTAAATACAGTGCTTTTATTGTATGTCTACCACTGCTGAGGTTTTATTTGTGATTTCTTAACGTTTTCATTTCAGGCTAACACCATTTATTGTATGTATCTATAAATTAAGTGTTATGGTTATTTTATTTTTTTAAACTAATCAAGTTTCTATCCCATTATCTGTTATCATTATAGTCAGGAAGGAGGGAATTATATGATGCAAAGAATTGTAATGAATAGTTCAGATCTGTCTCAAAATCTTAGTTACTTAACTTCTGTTTTCCATCTCTAGAATGAGATATGATACCTAGTTCCTGTGTTGTGAGAATTGATAATGGCTTGTAAAACCTTTTGCATCTCTGTTCTCTTTATTATAGTGTCATAATATTTTTTGAAATAATTTGTGTCCAAAAATAGATCTGGATCATATCCCTACAAAAGAATTTCTTGGTTTCTTTTAATATTTGTAGATTCTGATTCCCTGCCCAAAGAATAATCAAATCATCTGTATTTCCCAGAAAGTAGAAAATGAAGGCCCCACTGAATGTAGATAGAAGTTTTTTTTT
>PVJX010023340.1:0-29403 GCA_004027295.1 Dolichotis patagonum | reverse complement strand
CGGACCAGAAGGAGGCCCTCCTGGAACTGCTCCGGCTGCAGCCCCACCCGCAGCTGTCCCCCGAGATCAGGCGTGAGCTTCAGAGCGCTGTTCCCCGAGATGTAGAAGATGTCCCCACCGCCATGGAGTGAGGACAGCAGTCGCCTGACCTGGTCCCCTCTTGGTGACCGGAGATGGCACTGACCATTTATGGCTAAGGGTGCCAGTTGGAACAGAACAGGTCATGGGGTGTTTGTGGCTCCCAGTCCTGGGCAAGGAAGACAGACCCCTGGGTTCCCCTTACATTCTGAGCCTCCCTCCCTGCTCACTCAGGGGCCCATTGTGGCCCCACACCCAGCATTTTCACTCCCCCAATGGGGCCAGTGGAGCTGGCACAGCACTGGAACATGGGTACAAACAAACGCAGGTATTTATTGAAAAAATAAATAAATAAATAAATAAATAAATAAAATAAAATAGGGCTAGGGACGTAACTCAGTGTGAAGACCCTGGGTTCAATCCCCAGAACTGGGGGTGGGGGTAGGGGAATAGCAATGAACTCTAGGGTAGGGCCTTTCTCACATTCCAAGGAGAAAGTACAAGTGTCTATTGGGAGGCTGAGGCAGGAGAATCACTCAAGACCAGGAATTTGAGGTGCAGCCTGAGCAGTATAAAGAGATCCCTATCTTTAGAAAGAAAGAGAGAGAGAGAGAGGAAGAAGAAAGAAAAAACAGAAAGGGAGGGACAGAGGAAGGAGTGGAGGCAGGCAAGTTTCTACCTAGGAAGGAAGGTCTCATGGCTATCAGCAAATAGCAGGATGGCAGAGGCGGGGGCAGGAGGCTTTCTCAGCCAGTACCTGGCCACCGCTGCCAGGGCAGCCTGGCACAGGGTCTCCCTCTCTGCTATCAATGCTCTGTGGCCTTCGGTAAGTTGCTTAGGCTCGCAAAATCAAGGCCCAGGAAGGGCCCGTCTTCTAAGTTCCGGGAAGGGGGCCTGGGCCAGTGATCTCTGATAACAAGTGTGCCTTCATCCATACCGGACTCCAGCTTGCTCAGACCCCTCTTTCCGTAACTTACCATGGAGGGGCGGGGGTGTCACAGAGAAGGGCTGTGGGCAGGTGGACACCTGCGAAAGTGACTCTCAGGCCACCTCGGTCCTGGACAGCAATAGACTGAGCCCCTGCTTGGAAGCTCTCTATGCCCTGGGAAGCTTGTGCCATCCTGGGGGAAACCGAGGTGGGCTCCGAGGCTCAAATGAGATGATTTACGAGAACACGTGAGGGTAAAACCTAGGTCCTTTTGGGGTGTGGATATTTTATTGGGTTCCAAGAGTTGTGCTGAAACAGTGTTCCGGCCAGCAATAGGACGCATAATCAGCCTTGGAAATAGCTACTTGCCCGTGGTGGGGGCAGAGTGCTCCCTTTCAGCTGCCTGGGGACACTCTCTCTGAGACGCTGCCCTGTGTCGGGCCTCTCCCTTTCCTTTCTTCAAGCCAGCAATGGCAGCCATTGCCTTCAAGGGACACACGGGGGACGGGAATAAAAAGCATGGGTTTCCTTGAGCATCTATACCATGCCCAACACCAATGCCAACTTCTTTGCACCTATCAGCCCACCTTCAGTTTATCTGCTTAGACAAGCGCTGTTGTCTCCAAGCTTTGCTTGAGATGGACTCAGAGATGGAGGGAACTATCCCGAGGCCACACAGCCAGGCCGTGATGGAGCTGGGATTTGAACCCATGGCTGCCAGTTGCCAAAGCTGTTCTTATTCATCTGTACCTCACGCATAGTGACACCTGGAACTGCCCAGGGAGGGATTCAGTGGGAAGACTGGTGATGGAGCTGGCTGGGCCTGGAGGAGCGTCTGGAATTCTAAGTGACAGCCAAGGGCCACTTCCCACCAACTCTTCCAGGAGGAGACAGCTGTCCTCTGCTCCTGTCAGTAGAGTCTTTGGGTGAGGGAGAGAAATGTAAATGACATCCGAACTCATTCTTTTTTGCCTATTATGCACAGGAAGTGTCCCCCAAAGACTCATGTACTGAGGGCTTAATTCCCAGTACAGCGATGGTCAGAGGCATGGCCTACAGAGGTGACTGGCCCACAGGGCACTAACCTCATTGCGGATTAATCATTCATGAGTTTACAGCTGAATGTGCTGTTGGAGATGGAACTGGCTGGGGGCGTGACCTAGAAGGGTATATTCTTGTCCCTAGTCCCTTTCTCTCTGCTCCCGTCTCCCCCCATATTCTGCTCCCCAGCTGTCAGGAGGCAAATGGTTTTCCTCCACCATGCCCTTCTGCCATGCCGCCCCACCACGATGCTTCTGTCTTGGAGCTAGCAAACCATGGACCGCAACACCTGAAATCATGAGCCAAAATAACCATCCCCCCTCTAAGTCTTCTCAGGTATTTGGCCGCAGTGTTAGAAAGCTGACTAATACATAAAATTAGCACTGAGAAGTAGGACATTGGTGTGAGCTATTCCTGATCATATAGCTCAGAAGCCCTTGGAGCTGGTTTATGGAACAAGTTTGGAAAGGTTTGGAGATGAGGGTGGGCAAAGCCCTAGAATGCTATAAGCAGAGCTAGATGAGAAATTTTGGTGGAAGTCAGAAGACCAGAATGCTGATAGAAATATGGATGGTAAAATTTGTGTTTATGAGGATTCCAACGGAAATGAGGACTCTCTTGAGAACTGGACTAGAGGCCATTCATGTTACAGTGTGGCAAAAAAATACCTATCTGTGGTTTAACTGCATCTGAAGACCTGGTGTGGGGCTGAGTTACAAGCAATGGACTAGTTTATCTGGCAGAGGAAATTTCAAAGCAGCACAACATTAAGGCTGTGGCACGGGTAGCTGTTTTTAACCAGATTTACAGTGAGAATTGGAAGTAAAAGGAAGAGCAGAAAGATTTTTAAAACTTGCAGTTTTCCAAGAAAAGAAGCACATCTAAAACTGGGGCCAGGGAAGGTGCCACTGAAGATATTAGTGCCACTGAGAAGAAGCCAAGTACGGCCCCACTCATTGCAGGATCAAGTATGTAAAAGTATGCAGCTGTTTGAAAGACTATGCTTTGTCAGGAGAGTGCCAGGGCACTCTGCTCACCCACCCCGGGCTGCCTAAGCAAGTGCTTCCCTAGGTTCAGGCATTCAGGCACTTTGAGGCCGCTGCAGCTGCAGTCCAAGGGGGCCTGGCTACTGGTTATGCTGGTGGCAGACCTTGTGATGCTTAACCAACACACCTATGCGGACAGAAGAAGGTGTAGGGACTCAGTGCATGGATGCCCTGTGCCTTAGTTACTTTTCACTAGTCGCTGAGACAAAATACCTGATGCTCAAAGTTGGGAAAGGAAAGGTTTATTTCTTACAGTTTTTGGAGGTTTCAGTCCATACTCAGTTGGCTCCAAGGCAGGGTGGCATGGCGGGCCACAGTTCATGGCGGCTGCATACAGCAAGTGGAAACTGCCAAGAGAGAGACACACCTTCTTCCTGCCATTACATCACATCCTGGCTCCACCCCCTAGGACGGTGTAGCACTGGCACCACCAATCCAAGCACTAGACAATGAACCAATCACAAATGCACAATGCAAACACATGAGGCCTGGGGGCCACGGACATAAACCATGACACCCTGTATTCAAGACAAGCAAGCTGCATCCTGCAACACCACAGATGGGGCAGTAGCATCAGGGACCTCACACCAGAAACTGCAGCAAGAGCAGCCCATCTCCAGCTTGGGCCTGGTGACCATGCCTTCCACCCTGTCCCAGCCTCTGAGATTTCATTTTCACCATATACAGCAGAACTTGAAATACCAGAGTAAACATGTGTCATAAAATAGTTGTTTTCGCCCGTTCCATGGAGCTTCCATTTTTGCTGGGTGGTTACATGGGTGTGTGAGGTTTTTTTCTTTCTAAACTCTGAGTTGTAGCCAAATAAGAAAACAACATTAAACTGGCTCGAGTGCTGCATTAGACCTGAGGAAAAGGGCAAGGCAGGGCAAGGCTTTGCCCAGGGGCAGACAGGGGACAACCCAGGTGGCCTGCTGCTGGGACACGGGCCAGGTTTCGCCTTCCGACACCACCTGCCTCCATGGCCGCTGTCCCCAATGAACAGTGAGACGGGGTGGGCATCCGTCAGTGTCACTGTACTTACTGCTGCAACAGGACATTATCATTCTTGGGGCCTCATTCCTCTCTGGCTGCCCCCCTCCCTGAGTGAACATCCTGGATTTGGGTCCCACCCGCCTGCACAGTGGCCCCCTGCAGACACCACCCTGGTCTCTTTGCAGAAGTCCAGGTCCTTTGTCTCCCATGTCCTTGTCTGAGACCTGTGGGCACAGAGTTGTTCTGTGGCAGAAGGACCTGCCCACAGCTCCAACCCAGTCTCCCCTAGATGCGCACATGCATGTGTACTTGTGGGGTTTTTCCTTCGTGTCTGCACACTTTTCCCAGCTGCCACTACTAAGCCAACTAGACATCTTATTCGATGCTTGCAATGACACTGTTGCACGGGTGGAGAAACAGGCTGAGAAATTTGCCAAAGGCCACACACAAGCAAGCAGACCAGCTGGGACTAGAACCAGGTCTGCTGGATACCAGCATTTCCCCACAGCACTGCCCGGTATGTCAGGCAAGTTGCTGGCAGCCCTTCCTCCAAAGCACCTTGGTTTGGGCGGGTGGAGGGGTGACGGTCAGGCAAGGGGGATGTATCTGCTGTCTCCCATGGGAGTGAAGAAAGGTATAGTCCACTCCTGCCCGGGAGGGAAGAGTGTCAGAAAGGTCACATCCACCCTTCCCCCAGCCTCCCTTACTCTCTCCCAAGGGGGGAGAATGGCTTCAGGGGGGCCTGGAGGATCAGGCCTCTCCTGCCCACTCTCTACCTGCCTGCCTGCCCCTATATCTGCTCCTGTGTCCCTGGCACAGGAGGGACGCCTGAGGACAGTCAGGGCCCACTGCTGGCTGCATGGGGGAGGCAGTGATTCTCCTGGCAGCTGGCAAGGTCGCCTGCTGTGCAGACCACTCCCCTGTGAGGGAGGAGGGACAATGGGGTTGTCCAGGGACACAAGCTAAGGCCTCCCAGCAGCTTTCTCTGACAGTCTGACCTGTTTTTTCTCCTGCTTTAGCACACGAGGGAAGAAGGCTGTGGCTGGCACTGGAACACCCAGCACCTTCCTCCCAGAGGAGCCCGGCAGGCTGCACTGCAAACCCGGCTCTGAGGCTCCCATTCTGGGGCCCCAGGTCTCCCTATCCACAGTGCCATCCCTCACCGCATCTTGATAACTAGTTTTCCTCTCCAGTGGCTCTCTCCAGCCAGGCCTTCTGCCTGCGCAGGCCCCTGGCCAGATCTGGGTGTCTTCCTGCCTGGTCATCCCTCCTCCAGCCCCCTTAGGGCCTTCCCTGCTCTTGCGCCTTGCAGCTGTCACTCTGCAGGGTCCTCCTCCCTGTTCCCAGGTGCCTCTTCCACCACAAAGCCTTCCTTGACCACTGCTCTGCATTGCCAACTTTCTGCCAACTCCTGTCAGCACCCTTTATTTTACCTTCACTTGTTGAGGGCCTTCAAATGCGTGCCTTCTACCGCCAACACAAAATAGTGCCAATACTGGCTGCAGGTGTGCTGAGGTCTTGCTTTCCCTGGGCCAGGCCCAGGTCGGCTTCCCCTTCAAGGAGGGAAGCTTTCTAGAATACTGTGAGGCCTGGCACGAAGCTGGTGCCCAGCACATGAGGGAGTTTCTCCAGCACCACTCAGACACCCTGGTGCACCCTTCTGGAAAGCCATTTGCTTTATTACAATACTCAAAGCCTTAAAATATGCATAGCTTTGGGACCTGAGCCAGCGACCCCATTTTTACGAATTTATTGTGCGAAACAATCACCCCTGTGCTCAAAGGCTTAGCCACAGGACGCCTGCACAGGGCCACGCTGCAGAGAAGTAGCCTGCAGCTGAGCTGTGCCTCCTCTTCCTCAATTGCAAAATGGGATAAAAACATCGCCTCGCCCTCTGGCGGGTGTGAGGGTTGGGAAATCTGCCATTCATGTACATAAAGCAGTCCAGCGAGGCCTTTGCACACACCAGCTCTATAGAAGTGTCACCTGGTTGAGCTGAGGTCTGAGTGAGGCCAGTCTGGCTCTTAGCTCCACCACCAACCTGCCACCAAGTGTTCTCATGCTTTCCAGGTCAGGACAATCGTGAATACCAAAAACAACCAACAGTAACAATCACCTAACTAACGCAGAACACCTGGTTAAATAGCAATATAACTGTACACAACACTCAAAATAAAGTTGTAAAGTAATATCATGCATTAATATTAGAAGAAAAGATCTTTGAGACAATAATTTTAGTATGATGTAACTTTCTCAAGGCCCACAAATGTATGGGAAAATATTCTACAAAACATAAAGACATGTCCTCCCTAGCTTATGAAGTTACACAATGACTCTTGTTTTCTTTTCATCTTTTTTTTTAAATTTCTTGCAAAGAACACACTCCTTTTGTGATAAGGAGAAAAAAATGCTGATTTTTCAAGAGAAAATAAAAGCCACACTGGTTTACTTCTCTCTAAAAAGAAGGGATTGGGACTTCCCTTTCTATGGCTTCCATCACATATGACACACAATCTTTGGACATAAAAGCCCTGGTCTGGAACAGAATTCAACTAGCAATATTGTTTAACCTTCCAGGCTGAAGTGTTGTGTGCGGAGTTTAGAAATGGCCCAGAAAAGGTAAGTAAAGGAGGTGAGTGGGGGTAGGGGTGTGTCTGAGACTGGGGGGTGGTGGGAGGGACCAGCCTTCTAGGCTGTGGGAAGTCAAGAACTGACCCTGAGGCAAGGAGATGGGATCCTGGAACCCAGCCAAGGATGGTGCATTAGGAGGCAATTACCTGGGGGCGCATGTGGTGGGGTTGACCAAACGGAGCCCAGCATCATCTCAAGGCCACTCTGGCATCTGGGAGCACTCTTCAGTTTGAGCCAAAGGACTTCTGACCAGAGGCTTAAGTGCAGTTGGGTCTTAATATGATCAGCCCCACTCACAGGCAATTTTCATTTTGGCCTTCTCCTCAAAGTCTCCCTCCCTCCACTCCCAGCCCTGCCGGCAGCCACAGAGGAGCCTACTGCTCCAGGGAGAAGGACGGGGGTCATGGGGCCACCCATCAGCCGCAGAGGCACTCCCCTCCCTGCGCAGGTTAAGGCTGGGTTACCAGCACGTGTCAAACGTGGCACTTAAACGAATTACATTACTAAGCACGTTCCTGTGGGGCAGATGACACGCCTGACGTCCACCCTTGCACTGCCGCCAAGAGGAGGCTGCGTCCCTGTCCATCCCTGTCCATTGCATGGCTGAGGAGACTGAGGCTCAGAAGCTGCTTGACTGTCTGAGGTGACTCAGGAAGGACACAGCCCAGGCTCTTTCTACCTCCCCCAACACGGTGGGCGAGGGTGGGTGTCAGCACTGCTCCCCAATTCCTCCCGTGGGCAGGGTGGGTGTCAGCACTGCTCCCCAATTCCTCCCGTGGACTGGGGCTGGAGGGGCCAGTCCTCCCAGTGGCCCAGCTGCCTGGGCCCCAAGTTCACTCTCATGACCACATCACTGAAGTGGTAGCACAGGTGGCCTAGGCCCTTGATGTGGGTCTGCAGCCCCGGCTGCCTCATTCCCTGGATGGACTTTGGATCCCGGTTTTCTCCTCTGTTCAGCGGGGACAGGAAACCCTAGCCCACAACCTGGGCGCTTTGGGGGGCGCTTTGGGGAGACAAACGGCCATGGCGCAGCGTGAGCAAGGGTTCAGGGGCTCCGACTCTGGGCAGGACCCGGAGCTTGTGGGAGGAGCCACACATTTCCACCTCCCCTCCTGGCCGGGCCTCACCTCGGTTGCTCCCACTGCCGCTCTGGCCAGGTGAACCCAGGCTAAGGGGTGCGGGCGCGGGGCGTGCTGGGAAGAATCAGTGGCTAAGTCCTCGAACACTGCGGGAGGAAGCCCTCAGGAAAGGGCAGCAGGAGCCTTCCGGTGAGCGCCCCTCCTCTCCTCCGCCTGGGTGGCCCCTGCAGTCTGATTACCCTTGGCCAGTGTAGGGAACCCCAGGGCACCTTTCATCCAGCCACCCACAGACATTCCTTGGGCGGGAGGATCTTGCCCTTGACCCAGGGTCGCTTTGGGAGGGGTGGGTTCCCTTCCTGCAGCGACCCGGTCCCTCCTCTCCCAGTTCCGGGCTGCAGTCCCGGTGTTCGCCCTGCAAACCGGCTCTGTCTAGTCATCTGAGGTTCCTGGCGTGGTAGGGGGTAGGGTTGGGGGGCACCTTGGAAGGAATGGTGAGGCAGCCCTTGCTGCGCGCTGGGTTCTGGACGCGGGCTGGGGACCCTCAGGTGCCGCAGCGCTGAGTCGTCACAGCGCCGCCCACAGCCTTCCTGCAGTGGGCGGCTAATTGCACCCCGGTCACGCGGCCCTCCAGAGCCCGCGCGGCCCCCCACTTCCTCCTGCTTCCCGCCGGGCGTCTCAGCGCTGCTTCCTGCAAACGGGCCTGGAAAGCTCAGCCCTTCCACCCCAGGAGGCAACGCCTCAGCCACCGCTGCAGCCAGCCACACGGGGAGGGGAGGCAGAGCCCCGACCACTGCGACCCCACAGGCGCCGTCCCTGGGTCCCAGGATCCCTTAATCCTCTAGGTGCCTCAGTTTCCTCATGCTTTTAGAAAAACAACCCACAGGAGGGTTTTAAGGAATGACTCAGAGCGTGCGGTAATGTCCCCAAGCAGGCACTTGCCGACCTCCCTTCCTTCACTCTCCCCCATTCCCTGTGGGACATGAGGATGTTTGTCCAGAGCCCAAACCGGTCGCCTAGGGCCCTGCAGGAGCAGTGACACATCCAGGGACTGTCCCAGTGACGAGTGTGACATCGCGGTTCCCATGAGGGACAGCGACGGCACGATATCACACACACATAGGCACCCCTGTTCTGACTGCCCACCTCCAGCGTTAACACTAAACAAATACCCACTTCCACCGGGGCTCTGCTCACAGGCTGGAGAAGGCCTTTATAACGAGAGGCGCGTGACTACTGAAGCAGCTGGAAAAAGCACCATTACACTGTGTTCCACTCTAATAAATAAACATCAAAGCCACTGCCCTCCTGATCCCCAGACACAGGAGTCGCATCTAAGCACGGACTGCAGTGAGCTGATCCTGGGCGGGGGCCTCACAAGGGGCTTCTTCCAGGAGAACGATGGGACGCAGGGGCCAGGCCAGTTGTAAACTGGTCCCGGGGAAGGGAACATGTAGGTGGAATCACGTATAAATGAAGATTTAAACAAACAGATTGCATCACTATGGAAACGTTCTGCTCTTTCAAAGATGCCGTTAAGAAAAATAATCAAGACTTCAGATTCAACACTACAAGTGTTTATGACCAGAAAAGGCAAAGTGGGTCTTAGATATTCTGCAGCCAAGAAAAAGCTGCCAGAAGTCAAGGAAGAAGTATTCCCAGCAGAGCAGGAACACATCACTTGTCAGGACACTCTGAAAACCTCCAACGGGAGCATTCCCCATCCTGCGGCCACCTTAACTCTTTCGGGGTGGCCCTGACACAGTTTGGGAGCCAGTGCCACAACTGACTGGGGCAGACCTGCTGGAATCCAGGCAGGGCCCCAGCAGCCTCAAGGGCAACAGACAGCGAGGTGGGCGCTGTGACCCGTCATCAGCAGAGCTGCTGGCTTGGTCTACCTGGAGCAGAGCTGGACCCTGTTTCAGTTCAGGGATTCAATCTCTAGATGCCAGGTGTCCCGTCCATGGAATCCCGAACTCTGTGGGAAGTGGCCTGCTGTGGAGAGCGCTGAGCTGGAGCCTGACCGGCCTCTCTGGGCTCCCTGGCCAGAGCTGTTGAGGATAAAGAGCTTCTTGCTGAGTTTGGGTGTCATTCAGGGGCCCCAATACAGACAAGGAGGGCAGAAAGGACCACAGGGGAACCTTTACCTACCTGTGAAGGCTTCCAGGTATGTTAGGAAACACTTGCCAGGAAAGTTGGCTGAGGGAGGCTTTTTCTAAATTTATCACATCTCACCTCCAAAATGAATCTCCCCAATTAAGTGACCAATCGCCAGCCAGCAGTTTTTGACCAGAAGATCTAATGTTGGTTAAGCAGAGATGAAATGCAGACACCTGCCCTGACCCACAAGAAAGCAGGTGACACACAGGTGACACAGAGCTGGTGGCGGGCAGCTCTGCGGGAGCCAGGCCTGAGGGAGTGCGCATGTTCGGGGATTCGCCTGTTGTCTGCCTTCTGGCTCTATTTAACCTCTCGGAGACTCTTTTCTTCATCTCTACAGTGGGAACACGGTCTCTTTCTTGGCCTGCTATGGAGAGGATTAGAGATTATGTAGCAAGATCCCAGGAGAGTCCTTGAAACAAAAAAGAAAAAGGCAGCTGAAAACCCTGAACCTGTTTTTCTTCAGGCTACAGCTGTTTGCCTCCTCTGTTTTATGTGTAGTGTCAGAAACAGCCTCCCCCAACAGGCTGGGGTGACCTGCTGAGTGTAGGCTGTCCTTTGCCATCGCGTGGCTTTCCTGTCAACTCCTAAACTCAGCAGTTTTCTTCTGGGGCAACCACCTCCTTGTCACTTCATTTCAGGAGGGACATTATCTCGGTGGAAATAAGCGGCAGTGAGAAACAAAGGCTAAGATTTGCTGCTATCCGACCAAGGCACCCAGGTGGTGGTGGCCAGACCGTCTGCTGGAGAGGGGTTTGTTTCTCTGACAGACAGGGGCGTGCGACAAGAGATCAAATGCCAGGCTGCAGTGGGAGACACTGTGACCCTACATTAGAAGGGGGGATGCTGAAAGACCGGGACCATCTGCCAGTTCTTCCAGTTAGTAAAGAATGGAAGAGGAATTTCCCAGTGTTGTGCAACACACCCCAAAACCAGAGCAGGCTGTACCACCCCGGCAAGGGTTTACTGGCTTTCCTAGGAGAACAGCTAGGAATTCAACAGAGTTGATTTGATGTTTATGGGGATTTATACCTTCTTCCCTGCAAGGTTCGGTATGCTGCTCAGTGTATAA
The DNA here is from genome assembly GCA_004027295.1 of Dolichotis patagonum. Taxonomy (NCBI): domain Eukaryota; kingdom Metazoa; phylum Chordata; class Mammalia; order Rodentia; family Caviidae; genus Dolichotis; species Dolichotis patagonum. The sequence goes on along the minus strand of PVJX010023340.1, from coordinate 18,378 downwards.
AGCACTTAGTATGTCTCACAGAAAGAAGCTATGCATGTTGACAGACAGACAGACAGACAGACAGGCCAAGCATGGTGCTGCAGCCCAGCTGCAGCTCTGGTAGGAGTGCCCCACAGCTGGCCACAATCGTGGGGGTCATCGGTCTTACACCATGGAAGGAAACAGGATGAAAAGCAAGAGGCGTCGTGTGTTTGCAGGGGCAGAGAGATGCTCCAACTCCTCTGCCCTGCTTTCTTCTGTTTATTGCCTTCCTCTTGGGTTTTCTGCCTCCTGCTTGGTGTTTACCAGGCACACTGTAAGAGGTCAAGGAGACATGTGCTTCCGTGAGGCAAGAAGCTTCTGTGAGGTGGCTCTGTGTTGGGAACCTCGGTGACATCACAGCTAACCTCTGAACCTCGGAGACTGTGCAAGGGAACACTGAGTCACCAAGAGCCTTAGTCACGGGGCTGCTGGCACCAAAGGTGAGGGGACCATGAGCTCACTTGCTGTATTCTCTGTAGGTCCGCTTCACTACCATCTGGCTGGCTTTAAGTGACTTGGGTCCCCTGGGATTCCCCAAGGAAAACAAATCTATGTGGAACAGCTGCCACTAACGGGCATTTGCTGTGCTTCTGCCAACATCTCGGCCTACTTCTCGTGAATCCTCAGCTCTTCCTCCTTCCCTGAGGGGACCATACTTTCTGGTATGAGAGGTATCCAGGTGACTGCCCCAGGTGAGGACTGAAGCAGCCTGGCTCCACCCTTTCTATGGATTATTCCCAAGTGTGTCCTTGGAAGACAGTTAAAAACAGTGCTCCCTGAATACACAGCTTTCCATTAGAGTAACTCACAGGCTACGAAGTGACAGTGCCAAGGCAGACTTCAGCAAAGCTCCCGAAGCCACCTCTGTTTGGGTTTCTGCAGCTGTCTGCCTATGAAGGCTCCAGGGCTGCTGACATGTATTTATATCTCCGCTCCACAGACGTCACAAGGAGCAAACATGTGCAGATTTTCCCTAGAGACATGGGACTATTCACATTCCTTCAGATTACAGGGGGAGGGCAGAAGAAAAACAGATTACAACCCACATCACCTGAGGGCATGGCCACAGTGGTGTTTAATTTGCCTGAAGATAAAGCGCGATCCTGAGATATGCTTGGGAATAACTTCCCACAGTGGACACCTTAGCAGCTGAACTGCCGGGGGCTCACTGGACAGGACGGCGAGCTGGGACGCAAATGCCACGTCTTCCAAACAGCTGCACGGCGGGATAAGCTAGGGCGGCTTCCTGAAGTGTCTCCCAGCTGAAGGGCCAAAGGCCCCGCAAGCTCGGCTACTGCCTGCAAAGGCTTCTCCACGGAGCTCATGTCAGCTGGGCGCCCCTCTGGGGTCCGGATAAATGGTGCGAAAGGTCAGATTTACTCTGGGTCCTCTGGAGTGGTATTCTTTGGGCACTCGATGCTAAATGGAAATATAAATAACTTGAGTATAAACACACATTTCAAATTCAAAGCGATTTACAACTTACTTATGAGGCTATAGGAATGTTTCCATTTTATCCTGGCCTCAGATGCTGTAAAGCTGTGTGGAAAATGTGACCCTCCTCTCCAGTTCCCAGCCAACCCACTGGGCTGTGCCAGCACCCTTACAGCGAGACACTTTCATCTTTTCTAATTATTGCTCCTCTTCTCAGATTCCTGCCATTTTTCCAAGTCTCATTAAAAAAAAAAATGGAGAAGGCCAAAGAGATTCCACTCTCTTGCTAAGTATTTGTACAGTAACACATGTAACTTAAAAATGGCCTAGCCCAGCTGTGGAGCCTAACATGCCCACTTCTGGCTACTGGAAATTACTGAGATTTACTTGAAGTTTACGATGCGGTCCTTTAGCGCACTTGTCACATTGTAAGTGGTCAAAGGTGAGTGTGGCTAGCAGCTGGGACAGTGGGCAGCACTGGTACAGAACATGTCCATCAAGCTCTGCTGGGACCACTGCTGCAGGGGCCTCTCGGGCTCAAAGTCGTATCAAAGCAGCCACCCTGGACGTGATGCCTGGAGATGACGTCCACTGACTGGCTCTTGTCCGTTATGGAGACTTACTTCTGACCACATTTACTTGAAATGAACCCCCTCAGCCAGCCTAGAAGGCTTCTCGAGTGCCCTCACCTGCCAGTCGGCTTGTGTTGCTCCTTCCATGATTAACAGGGCCCCGTGATCCAAGGGTATCTTCACCCTTTCCACGTAGGTGTAGTCTCCATTCTCTTCCTAGAAAACAGCATGCAGGGCACTGAATGTCTTGCTTGCGTGAGTGATGGCGACAGAACCTGATAGTGTTAAAAGAAAGGAAAGCCGCTCCTCCTCAGCCAGACCTGGGCTTCTGGCACTGGCTCTGTCGCTGGGCAGTTGTTTGGCCTTAGGTAGGTGATGTCACTTCACTTGCTCACTGGTAACACAGGGATGATAACACCGGTCACTCAGAGCTGCTGTGAGCTCAACTGATGCAGTACGTGTAAACCCTTGGAGTCTGGTGACAACGAATACAGGAAGAGCTAGCTGTTACTGTCATCACCATCCAAAATAACAAACGCCTGATCTGGCCTAGGGAGGATGGAAAGTGATTAGAAAAGGGTCCCTTCCCGCTGTCTCCTGTGCACCTGTGCTTCAGCACCGTGTGGGGAAAACGACCTTTTCACCAAGACGCGGTGGGGCGAATGCTGCTTACTCTTTTCACATTTATGTTCGTTCACTACCTGGTACCTATGTTAAAACCGGTCACAGCTCTTCCCAGGGCTACTCCGGTGTCTCGGAGATACACTCCTGTCTCTTTCCAGAACGGAAAACAGCAAGACCTGCTCAAAGAGGCACCTGCTGGCCTGCGTGTTGCCGAGCAAAGCCTGGCTGCTTGGGCGTGCGGGATGGATCACAGCTTGCGAACACTTAGAGCGCAAATACTTTGTATTTACACTGCCCCTTTCTGCTGGGGACCACAAGATCAATTTATGTCCAGTGCTGTCATGAGTATTCCCAGCATAGGCTGCAAAGCAATCAACAGGTGGCGTCACTCCTGCTTCACAGCTGACAGAGGGAAGAGGGGATGGTGAACAGCTTCCTTGCTCGAGGCAATGGAGGCACGGCAAGGGCTGAGAATGGGGCAGCGCTGACACTCCGATTTCTTCACCTCTGCTGCGCCAGAACTGCTGGGCCCATGTGCACCTCAGCTCTGAGGCAGGGGTTACGTGAGGTTACTGCGGGATGGATTTCAGTACAAGGCTCTGTTTATGTTTATCACTCTACGGGTGCTTCTAAGAACTTAACTGTTTACAACTGTTTCCCACAGGAAAATCAAAATCAAAACAATACAGAACTTGCATAAACAGTCCCAGTTCCAGGGCCTAACACTTGGCAGTGACTTCTTCAGGGCAGTCCTAGTTTTTATAGGCAGAAGATAGAAGTGATCTTTGAAATCACTTTTGGTTTCAGTGATCCATTTTCATTGTGTCTGTCACCTATTCTCTTGCAGGCATAAGCACTAACATGTGTACCTGTGAGCAATGGGAGGTGACCCTGCCCAGCTCTGGATGCCCCACTCTATGCCAGATGGTAGGAGATGGCTCCCTGAGAGAACCACGCCTGACAGAAGAGGCGCACATCCTACTGAAGATAACAGAAGGCAGCGAAGCACCCGCGAGTTTAGCGGGGCTGAGGCTCCTTAATTTGGGCTGTGTTGGCAGTTACTGAGGCAAGGTTGAACTTAGCTAGATGCAGAATTTCTACTCCACATAATCAGAGAGGGTAAGACAGCCTGAACATATAAATTAAGTACTGACACTTAGGAGAGTAAAGTAAAACACAGAGGAAAGATGCTTAACCACAGCTTGAGAACAGTTTTGAGGTGAAGATTGCTTAGAACATCAAAAGAAGTGAGCCCTGTAATTCCCCCTGGAAACATGAAGCAGGAAAATACCTCAAAGGAGGAAGAGAATTCCAAATGCAAGAGGGAGATGTCAGCACGGATGGGAAAATGAAGTATGGCACATTCACACTCCACTTAACGCTAAGCTTTGGATTTTTCAAATGAGAGAAAGCTGCAGGTGGGTTTGAACACATTACCTCCAACATAACCACCAGTCACACCTGAAAGCAAAGGGAAGCCTTCACCAGGGAGGGAGCCGCTCGGTCAGTCCACGGAGGGACAGCAGTAGGAAGTGTGCCCACTTCAGAGGTGCCGGCACTGCTCCGCAGTTTATTATCCATCCCTTTCCACACCCCTGGCTTAGAAAGCACAGTCCTCATTTGCAGGAGGAGATGGACAGGAAAGAGGTCAAGGGAACCTGTCAGTGCAACTGAGCTCACAAAAGTGACTTTCTTTTTTGAGGCCGAGAGTGGCAACAGAGCGTAGTGCTACCCTTTGCTTGACCTTTTCCACCCAGGATGCAGATCAAAGGCCAGGGATGGGGTGGGGGTGACTGTGTGTAGAGGCTGGGCTGGCAGAAGGATAAGCAATGGTGGCAGCACGCGTCAGTCTGTTTAGAGGAGCACATCCACGGTCAGTAAGCATGGTTAGGTTACCAAAACAGCCTCTGAAAGGCTTCTCGTCTACTCCAGACTTCCTTCCAAACAAAGCACACTCCCAAGAACCATTGCTTAAGAGAAAAATTTTCCATCCCCAATACTGGTTAAAAGCAGCACGTAGGGTCACAGTCCATCTACAGGGTGGGCCTTGCCGTTGATGTTCTTGTTTTCCACACTCTCAAAACCTTACCAGTAGATCAAAAAAGCAAAAGATAGGACCTTTCATATTAACACAGAGCAACCTTCCCACCCCCTCTCCAATCACTGCCCATTTATCTGAATTCTTAATTATGCTTCCCCATGGCAAGCTGAGAGGTCTCATGACTCTTACTCCACCTCACCAACATGTGATCCCATCTGTTTCCTTTAGGAAAATGGTATTTCAGGAAAAAATCTGGGCCTATTTACTGTTATATTACTAACCATCCAATGGAGGACTTTTCCTCTTTATCAGAAAGACAATTTCATTGCATAAAATTCAGCTTTCCCCATGTAGTCACTCCTTTCTTTTGCTGTAACAGTGTCTTAGAAATCAAAATCGTTTTAAAATCGTTGATTTAAAAGCGTTGTTACAGTTTTTCTTTCAGGAATGTAGAAGCAACACAAACGGACTAGTATGAAAGGCAGCTGGTAATTACTTGCGCGGTGTCTGTCTTCCCATTCTCACGAAGGCCACGTGGGAAGGGTGCGTGCTCCTGTGGAAACGCTCAGGACCCACCACACATCAGTACTGAGTTCACACAACACACAGAACACTCCACGTGCACGATCGCGTCCTCTACATTTAACATATTGTGAGCATTTTTCTACAACTTTAAATATTATATAATATTGCTCTGTACAAATGTGTCCTTTCATCTCTAAACTCACAATTGCTTTTTGACCACCTATGTAAATCAAGCACTGACTAGTGTTAAGTACACAGCACAGAACTTACTGGGGACTGAGATTTTAACATACCAGTATTATTTTTTTTAAAAAAGGAGAAAAAAGATTACTGTGAGTAAATGTAAAGCAAAAAATACCTTTAAATATATATCTAGGATATATTCTTAAAAGTGGAATTACTGGGCCCAAGGGTGTCAGCTTTAAGGTGCTTGATCTATACTGTCAAATTGCTGTTTTAAGAAGACTGCAGTGATTTATGATTCCATCAGGAAAGTAGGCCAGCACCTATCAATTATCAATTGACAGTGGGAAAAACTGACAGTTCCAATTTAGCATTCTTTGACTGCCACACGGTTGGGCATTCTTTAACCTGTTTCTGCTGTGAGTGACCCTTCTGCTGTGAACTCTGCCCACTGCTGTATGGAGAGCTAACGTTTTCCTTACTGATCAGTATTCACAGACAGTAAGACACTTGCACTTTGTCATAAGTTTTACAAACATTTTTCTTACTTGCTACTTGCCTTTTAACTGAGTTTATGTTATTTAACAGAGGAGTTCAGAAGTTTCTAGAGTCAACTCCACTGACCTTTCTTTGGCGCTCCTTCAAGGTTTTCATGCTTAGAAAGTCTTTTCTTACCCTGAGGAAAGTTAAATATACAACTGCATTTCCTTTTTGTTAAAAAAAAAAAAAGTTACACATTTTAGATTTAACTCTTCGGCCTACCTGGACTTTTTGGTTTGTCACACTTCTTTTTTTTTTTTTGGTGGTGCTGGGGACAAACCCAAGACTTCATGCAAGCTTATGCAAGTGTTCTACCTCTAAAATAACCCCAACCCTGCTTTCTTTTTCTAGCAATGTCCAGGTACTTAATCCCAGGCCTCCATAGACTTTTTAGACAGGATCTACCACTGTGGAGTAGGCATGTTAAAATCCAGAGACAGGCTGTTTGATTTTGGCAAATCCTCCCTACAAACCCACAAGGGAAAGGAGACAGTGCTGTCCACTTTGTCACAAGCAAAGTACTTGTGTAGAACAAAGGGCTGGCAGGAGGCAGGGCTGACTTGTGAACGCGACCTACCTGGCTCTAAAGCCTTTCCGATCTGTGCTCTCTGTAGGAAGCCCTACTCCTCCTGTCTTCCCCTGCAGTACTGCCTGTCCTGATGCCACGGCCCCCTGTACACCGTACGGAGCGCAAACAGCAGCCACGTGGCCCGGCGTGGGCACACGAGGAGCTGACCTACGCGTGAGTGGGAGCACCCTCCACTCCCCCCAGCACTGTTTATCTTCTGGGATTTCTGAGGAGGCTGGTAAGGGGGGTTATTATGTGGAATCGCCTGAGTTATAATTTTGGCAACTAATTCAGTTTCTTTGAAAATACTGGGCAATTCCTCAAAACATTAAAAATAAAAACTTGACCAAGCTATTTCCCCTCTGGGTATCTTCCTGAAAGAACCAAAGATGTCACATTACAGTGATCCATGGATACCTTATTTATAGCAGCATAACACATAACTGCTAAATCTTGGCAGCAGCCTGTATGTCCATCAACAGAGGACTGGATAAAGTAAATGTGCTATGTGTGCACAAAGGAGTACTACTCTGTCATAAAGAAGGATACTTGAGTTAACTGTAGGAAAATGGATGCATCCTGAGATCACAATGTTGAGTGAAAAAAACCAGACGCATGTTTATCTACAGCACGGTTTTTCTCATATGAGAAACCTGAAGCATAAGTAAGTTAGTGAGCCAAATAAAAGATAGATCATAGGAAACAGGGAGACAGATCTTTGGCAAAAGGGAATGGAACCCAGAGATGGGGGAGGGTGGCGAGGGAAAGGGGACATAAAGAGAATCAGGCTGTGTTCTGCAGTGGCCCAGCTCCCCGTGAGGAATGTAACCATTGTGTGCTACAAACATGCACTAATGAAACATTTACAAGTTAAACTGAAACATGGAAAAGGAGACTGCTGGACAGCATCCACAGGTCTGAGGGCCAGCGAGCTCAAGGCCTGCCCGGCTGTGCTGCCGACGGCCTAGGACGTGCCCGTCCCCTTTGATTCCCGTGGCACTCCCCCCGTGGCCTGGAAGCTCCCTGTGCCACTGGAGACAGCACTGCCTCAGGACTCACCTCTCACACTCGACATCCCAGCCCCGGCCCAATCAGAAAAGGCCCTGGAAAGCAGACCCCGCATCTCCATGATTGATCTCAGTTTAACAGTGAGGCGTTTGGTTTTCCAGGTCAGTGCTGATCCTCAGATGAACTGTTTACCAAGACAATCCTCATCCTTTTACTTATAAAAACAAAATACCAATGAGCAGAACAGACCCACAGAGCCAGTAGGAGCCTGCTACCTGTGTCTCATTGCCCAAGCCCACAGGGAGCGCTCAACACGCAGGGTCTAGTCTTAGCCTCTGTGCCTCCACCGGCCCTCGCAGCTTGGAGGGGCCTTGACCCCACCAGGGGGTGGGAAGCGTGCCACGGGGAGCAGGGAGGCAGGGGGCAGAAGGAGCGCCTGGCCGACCGGGAGCAGTGAGAGACCTCTGCACTCTGGGCTCAGACTGCAGGCCTGACCGCTGGCCGAGGAGTTCCCACTTTACCCTTGTCCGGTGGGAGGAAATGAAGACTTTTTTGAGTTGGAAAACAAAGGACTAAAGCAGGGAGCTGTGGCTTAGCTTTGCGCTCCTCTTTCTCCGGCCCGTAACTACAGTGTGCAATTTCATAGCTTTACGTATTATCTATATTATTACTTTTAATTCAATGAATAGTCAGCAGAGCCATCTCTGCAGTGATCTAAATCTTGTCTCAGTCACCTTATCTGTACAGTGGGGATAGTAATCACATCAACTTCTAAGATTTCTGAGGGAGAGCTAGGCACAAAATCAGCATTACACACCTGTTACGTACCGTTACTGTTTTATCTTTATTGTTCTGATAATCCCAGCTCTGCCTGACCCTGTCATCTGAGCTCAACTTACACAATTAATGGCCATGTGGATCTCGGGCACCTGGAACCGAGCATGTAGAGGAAGGAACTGCTTAAATCGAGACAAATCAAATGAAGAAATCTCTCTGCACCTCCATCCGAGTTCATCACCCCTCCGTCCACTAACTGCTCAAGCCAGAGTCGTGGGAGTCGTTCCTGATTCTTACTCCCACATGTCAAATGCTGGCCGTTCTCCTGTGTGTCCTCAAATCCACTCACTTCTCTTCCTCCCCATCGCCCCTCAGTCCGAGCCTGCAGCCTCCCCGACACTACGGTGACGGCCTTCATTAGCCTCGCACTCTTGCTTCGCCCCCAGCCACTCCGCACACAGCAACCAGAGCGAGCTTTTAGAAATGAAACCAGGTCAAGTCATAACTCCATTACTTTCTACTGCACGTGGAGTAAAATCTAGCTGTGATTTTTTGGATGACTGCCTAGCAGCGATCGTATTTGTCATATTCGCTACTAGATCCCGAGAACTAAGCATAGGGCCTGACACAACAGTAGGTACGACATTAATATTTGACGGGGAAGGAGAGAAGAAATACAGAAGCAGGGAAGAGCTATTCCAGAAAATACTACCTGGCAACTGGACCCTGGGCAGATCAGAGAGAGCAAAGACGGGAATTATGAACATCAAGGAAAAAGCAGTAATCCTAGTCTTTGGAACATGAGGTTAAAAAAAAAAGCCTGATATGAAAATGATTTCTATGAGATGGATGAGTTCTTTAGACATTCAAGAAATAATTAAAGGCCGGTTGTGGTGCCACATGCCCCTAAGCTCAGCACTCAGGAGGCTGAAGCAGGAAGGTCGCTGTGATTTCAAGGCTAGCCTAAGCTACACACTGAGTTGAAGGCCAGCCTGAGCTACATGGCAAGACCTTGTCTCAAAAGAGAAAGAAAAAAACGAATGACTGAATTAAAGAACAGAGCGTGTTGTACACAACTATAATCCCAGCTACTTACAAGGGTTGAAGCAGGAAGATCATGAATCTTGAAGCCAGTATAGTGAGGCTCTTTCTCCAAAACAGAGATAATTTGTGCATTGATTTTACGAGAAACAAGGGAGCTGGAAATAACTTACATTAACTCAGTCAAGAGAATGGTGCTATCATAAATATAAATGGACTTGGCAGATGGAATTGTGGAGTTTTTCCGAGAACAATGAATCCAATTTTACAATTTCAGTTTGGAAGTTACATGTACTGTTATTAGGTGGAAATGACTCATGAACATATAGAAATTGAGGATTGGAAACTGAGATTAAAAACCTGGAGCTGAGAAATTCAGAAGTCATCCCGCCACAAGAAGTCTGGTTAAGTTATAAAAACAAATGAGATCTTATTTATTTGCTTACTGAACCAAAGCACACATACCTGGTTCTAAATACTTGAGAAGTAATGATAAACAAGACAGGAGACTCTACGCATATGGCGTTTACAATCCACTCCATTTTATAATCTCCTCAAAAACAAGGCAGAAAAAGAAAATTGCAGATAATTTTGACTTCCAGATTTAAGGGGTTGAATGTAAAGGAGAGGAAAAAAAACCCTCAAAAGAAACATAGAAATATCAATGAGTAAAGTGTGGAAAGAACTAAGACAAGACAGTATTTCAAAGGCCAACAGGACAAAGAAAAGGCAGCGAATCAATGGCCTGGACTCACACCCAGGAGAGACAGACACTGGTGACCAATACTACAAGAAAGGGAAGAGATGATGACTGAGGAAAGCCAGGGTGTTGATTTTAGGTGAATGCACCCTGTAATTTCAGCAGACTACAGGGGAAGAGCTAGAGGGCAGGTGTTTCAAGACAGAGTTAAACATCAAGAGAAGGGAGATTATGGCATAGACAGCTTATTCCAGAATCGCTCTCGTTGTTTGGTGATGCTGCTGGAGATTGAACCCAGGGCCTTGCATGCGGTAAGCGTGTGCTCTACCACTGAGCTACACCTCCAGCCCCAAATCTGTGCTTCAAAAGCAAGAATGAGATCAAGATGATAGAATATCTATAGAGTCAAACAGGTCACCTCAACATAGTGATAGATGCAATAGCAATTTCCTTAGCTCTCTGGTTCAAGGATGAGGTAAATGGTGAGACAATTTGACAAGATGGTCAAGGCTTCTTTGCAGACTGACATGATATTTGAAAACCTAACGCAGCTATTTATCTCCTGAGAGTTAACTGTCTCTTTACTCGCCCTAACTCCCAATGTATGGCTGTGCCAACAATGCCCTTTTTGTCACTATAACAGCATTTCTTTTCAGTTTGTTTCCCCATATTATGGTATAGCCTTGCCCTTGCAAACCTAGCTGGGCTCAAGACTGCTTCACAAATCATCGAAGCTTGTACCTATATGCAGGCTACAAAGTCAGGTACTCAAGTATTTAGAACCAGTACTGAGTTGAGAACACAGCTCAATTTTTTGTTCGTGGGGGTAATGTATTTGTGAAAGTTGACATAAACAAGACATATTAATTATGGAAATTATGGAGAGAATAAAGTGAAGATCCCACAAAGTCATCTCTACAGAGTTATTCTGCTGACACAACCCACATCTAAATGACCACATCCTTGGCATTGATCTGAAATTCATTACTTTGAAAACAGAAGCAGCTGTTTCTGAAATAAGATCTTTAAGTAAGAGGTTAGCTGGAAAAGTATAGCTTTGAATCCACTGAGGTTATTGGTTCAAAACAATTTTAAATTCACATAGATGTACCAATCCCTGTCCTAATTTTTTTGACATTCCTCGGGCTTGGAAGAGTCTGCTGAGGTGAACAGGAAAGGGAAGCAGAAAAGGCCAGCAGGGACAGTCAATCACCTGCTACCGGGGACACCCTTGGATTTTTTTCTGTAGTATGAGGGTTGAACCTAGGGCCTTTGCACTGAGCTACTGTACCTCCCCGGCCCCTTTTCACTTTCTGTTTTTGAGATAGGGTCTTACTAAGTCACTAAGTTGCCCAAGCTGGCCTGGCACTTGCAAAGTTCCTGCCTCAGCCTCCCAGAGTGCTGGCATTACAGGCCTGAACCACCACACTGGGCTACACCTGAGACCTTAATAGCTTGGGAACAGAACCCACCAGTGCCTCACTTACAGAAGAGGCTTGAGGCCTGGAAATTGTTGGCTGCAACAAAGCTCCCTCCACAGGCATCGAAAGCAGAGCACAGCAAGCCAAACTAGCAGGGCTGCTCCTGCCTTGCCTCTCAACTGGATACACTGAAAGGTAAATTACACTTAAAGGGAAATACCTGCTGAAGGTTCTGGCTGTTCAGTTATTATCGATACAGTACTGGGGGCAGGATGGGAAGTTACTGAATTTAAGCAAAAAAACTCCTGGTTTTTATCTTAGCCATTCTGGCAATTCCAGCTGTGTATTTCAAATCAGCAGAGTTACTGTAATAAGGACTGCATCTTTGGTACTATAGTATCTCTAAGAACTGAGCTTTAACGTAGTAGTGTGGTGGGTTAACTAACGGTCAGTTTGTAGCACCCAGCCGAGCGGAATCAGTGCGGTGCTGGGTGTGGAAGGCCCACCTGACGATTGCTGCCAACAGCATAAAAAGAGAACTAGAGCAGAAGATGGTGCGCTGTTGATTCTCCTGGAGAAGCTTGTCTTGATGGGTTTTCTGATAGGAACTCAGCTGTTCTCTTCATCACAGGAGCTCGGGCCATTGCTGTCACTGAGGATGGATGCAGTTCTCTTCTGGGGAGCTCTGGTCCTTAATCTTGAGCATCAGTCCCCGGCTGCAGTGCAGATCCCTCAGCTGCTGGCACAGATCCTTCATCCCGCTGGTGCACACATTCAAGCTTCTACCACTGATCTTTGGGCCTTCCCAGTACAGATCCTTGATACAGACTAGTGTGAGATACTGTCCTGGGCTCTAGGCCTCCAGCTGGACTCATGCAGTACATTGCTGTGGGATCCAGGCTCTCTGCTGGATTCTATGGGTCTCTAGGGTGTGGCCAGATCTCCTACACTCTTTTGCATTTGCTTTTTGGATGAATACTATAAAATAATCCTATAAATTATGTCCTGTATTAAATTTATTCTCTTGTAAACTCAGACTACAACAGGTTTAATCAAGAGCTTTAATCAAGATTGTAACAGCAGAAACAAAGGTCCTGCATCCTCTAAGAACTCATGAAAACAAATTCCACCAGGCCACGTCCAGCTGACCTCCGTCACAGCAGAGGCTCAAGCCCTACCGGTCATCTCAACGTGCGGACACTGTTCCCGATGACCCTGGACGTGACCTGACCAGACTCGGACCCTGTGCTCTCCCTGTAGCACCTCCCTGTTGTTCTTCACAATTCCCATGTGCAAAGGAGCTTGCTGCCCTGTCCCTTTAACCTCCTGAGTGCTGAGGGCTCCTGCCTTGTCCTACGTGAGCCCTGGCTGTCCCCAGGTGACTGCACATGCCTGAACTGTCCCATGAAGGCAGTCACGCCTTTCAATCCGAGGGACGGCAGAGCCAGGTAGAGCATATTCTCCTTTCTCCTCCTCATCACTTGCAGACAGTTACTTCCACTCCTCCTGCTCCTCTGAGCTTCAGCGAGCGCTCTGTCCTGCCGCTCTTCCTCCCCCTTCTCCCTAGCTATAAAAAGGTCTAACAGTCTCAGAAGTGGTCTCCTTGCTTCTGCTCTTGCCCCCTTCTAGACCAGGCTCTGTGCAGTAGCAAAGCGATCTTTTAAAATTGCCAGTCTGGTTGTACACTCGATGGCTTCCTGCTGTGCTTACACTCTGCCTCTTCCAGAGGCTCACAAGTCTCTGCCTGGCCCGCCCCACACATCTTCCAATTGTGTCACCTGCCCTGCTCCTCGAGTCGGCTCACTGGGCTCCAGGGTGCGGCCTCCTCCCATTCCACACACACCCAGTAAGCTCTCCTCTGCCTCAGCCAGACAGTCATCCTCCCGAGAGTATAACTTGACAAAAGGGGAGAAAATAGTTCTTAGGGTATAAGAACCTCCACCACTGCCATAAGTTTTAAAAGAAGCATGTTTGCAAGCAGACCCCACACTTAACCATGCACATACTGAAACACACACAGTGAGTTACTTAGGAAAAGCTGCTTCCCCTAAGTCAAAACTGTCACCGGCAGTACAGACTTGGGAGGATCTTGGCAGAAATTCATTGTTTCCAGAGACTATGTAGCCATGGAACTCTAGCCTGATACCAGACCCTAAGGGAGTGAATGATAATTCAGCTCCCAAAGAATCTCAAGTCTGAAGCTTATTCAAGACCTAGAAGGACCACCTGTCCTTACCCAAAACGTGCGCGCGCACACACACACACACACACACTCTCTCTCTCTCTCTCTCTCTCCCCTTCACTCACTCATATCCAAAACCATCAGACAGACCTGGAGACAGGAGCTCCGACACCCAATCACTACTGACCCACAGGCTGCCTCACCCTCCCTGAGCCCCCTCCCCTCTTCTCTCTCAGCAAAGGGAAACCTGGATTTCAGTTTAATTGCTCTTCATTTCCTTTTTCAATTTCTGATAAGTCACTGTGATATCTACCATTTATAATATAAGTTAAAAACTCACAGATTACTGCAACAACTTTCACTAGAATACTCTGTGATTATTCCTATGAACTAACTACCAATTGTTATTTTCATTTAAAAAAAAATGGAGTAACTGTAGGCAAATGCTCTACCACTGAGCTACATCTCCAGCCCTGAAAGTAGTACATATAAAGGAAGTAGATAAGTGCTTTCTACCACGCTTGGGAGCACAAACAGGAAACAAGACCTGACTTTCTCAATTTCAGCAGGGAATGTTCTAAAAGAACCACGGTTATCAACAATTTCTTTCAGCTATTTCTTGTGACCTCTCGGAACTGATGCCGTGATCAGAAGATGGGTTACTGAGCAGGACGGATGACCGGAATCGCAGCAGCAGGGCTCAGTCCTACTCCATGAAATGCTGCGTGCTTCCAGCTCAGCTAGCTGTCAAACTTAAGCCATTCCATACGTGGTGTTTTGGATCTCAAAATCCTCATTTTTTTCGAAAGTCCTGGAAAAAATATTAATATTTATGACCAGGCTGACTTTGGATACTCCACTCTTCCCAGCAGTGGGCTTAAAAGATAAATAAATTAGCAAAGGAGGCACCAGGACCTCCCATTCACTGAGTGCTCAGTCTCTACCTGCTTCTACAACCGTCTCCTCCTGGCGAGATGAACAGTCTCATCTTTTAGGAGGTACTCGGGAGAAGAGTGGTTAGAGAAAGACCGAACTGGTCTCAGCTCATCACCTGGAGGTGGAAAGAAGCCCCTAACATTTGTACAATTCAGCTGATAAAGAAAAGAGCTTGTTCAGGGTAATCTAGTAGAAAAACAAGGCTTTTGGCATCTAAACCTCCAGTGCATCACAAACTTCCTGCTATTATCTAATAACCCCCCCACTCAGCCATCACAGTTTCCATGGTAACCGACAGAGAAATAGCAGCCTGCCAAATGGCTTTTGCAGTTCCTTTTCCAGTTTGTTCTTCTGTAGAGAATTAAAGCTATCTGGGAAAAGAACCAGGGTAATCTTTGCACACAGGGACACAATGTGGTTTGAAAAGTACAACTGAGTTTGGGGTAAGAAGTGCAGAAAAGCTTTCCTGACCTACCGCAATAGCATGAAATAAAAGGTGTATTCGGTTAGCTTCACCTTGGGCTTCAGATGGGATGGCCTGGCATTGGCCAGGATATAGGTATCGTGCTCTTTACTCAACCTCTGATGTGAACTACACAGAAGAGATGGGCTGAATGGACGAACAAGACCAAACAGGTCAGTTATGCCTAGGTGTACAGTACCTCGGTACCATTACGGGAGGTGGTGGTTTAAAGCCAAAACAAACCAGCCAGAGTAGAGAGACTTGAACTAGGGAACAACAAAAAAGAATCAGCACCCTGAAGCAGTGTAACTTTTAATCCCAGGGTGTGGTACGCTGGAAGCTGGCTGCCACAACCGTGGGTGGATCAGAGGAGCACCGCTTAGGAAACAAAGATCCCCCGTGGTGCAGGGGTGACTGAGGAAAGCATTCTGGGCTGGGGCAGCTCTCAGAAGATCAGTGGCTACGGAGCTCTGCTTCAAAGCCCCAGACTGCCAAACAGACTACTGCTGCGGGGGTGGGGGGATTCTGAATTGAAAGAAAAAAAAATTAAGACTATTTCTCTTTGGAAGTAGCCAAAACAAATGCTTTTGACTCAAAACTGCATATTTGCATGAAGGGCAGGAAATCTCATGACTTCTGGCTGCATCGAATGAGAAACTGGAACCCCACACGTCTTAGCAACTCATCTGATAGGTTAACGCTTAAAAGCCTCAAGGATTCCCTCCCACCACCGTTAACATACCTCAAATGTCTTTGTTGACAGACATGAAAATTGCAGTCTATATTGGCATTCTGAAATACAGATCTAAGAGTCACAGACTCCTACAAATCCCACACAGAAGATTAACCTAAGTTATGCTTTTTAATTTATACCTTTGGGCTGTATGAATCATGAGTCACACTCTCAGAGTTTAGAAAAGTTGACAAAAATTTGCCATAACCCTCTCCTGTCATCCTCCAGAGAAAGCACTGTTTACAGTAAGATAAAGATGTCTACCCTGAGAAGTATTTCCATGGCTGTCAAGGGAAGGCTTCTGCACTGCTAGCTGAGTTACATTTGTAGAACCCCAGGCCTTCGGAATCTGGCAATGAAACCTGAAGGAGTCTTTTCAGAAGTTTAAACTTATGTCTTGCTTACCCAAGAATGGAACTTCTAAGCTGTATCCATGAATGTGTGATTACTATTGCAAATATGTTAACATCCAATTTCCTCATCTTTAACAAAAGTCAGAATTGACAAGATACACAAAAATGCATCAAATTCAATCATGGTTACTACAAGGCCAGAAGCCAAAACTTTCCAGCCAAGAGCTTGTGGTACTGACATAGTTATATTCCTTCCCAAGCCCACTTCCTCAGTCAACTTTAAGACCTCAAACAAACATCCCAACTTTTTTCTTTTCTTTTTTTTTTTCAAATGTCCCAACTTATCAGACTTAGATTTTCATCACATCAGCTTTCCTAGCTACGGTGCAGACTCCCTGCTGCTGGCGGACCACGGGGGTAGGGGGGGATGTTTGACCAGGTTGAGTGTATCATGGCCTGTGTTTCCACTGTTCCAAACAGGTGCCTATAGAAAGCATGCTCCGCAGAAAAACAAAACAAAACAAAAACCAGAATGCTGTATGTCTGTGTCGCTGCATTGACCTACAATATGACTGAAATACAGGACCAAGAACTAGGTTGTTTTGCTTTGCTTTGTTTGTTTTTGAGATACTGAGGGTTGAACTCAGGGCCTTTACATAGAGCTTTTTTATTTTTTACTTTGAGACAGCGGCTCACTGAGTTGCCCAGGCTGGGCTCGTGATCACCCAAGTATGTACCACGAGAATCAAGTTTTTATATGAGCAAACGAAGAGCTTCTGCTTCCTGGAGGGGAAAAGAATGGGGTATTTCATAAACTGAATGCTGTTTATGTTTAGCAGTTGAAAACTGCTTGTATAGTAAAACTAACTACCCAGAAAACATACTTTGGGAATTTTAAGCTCCATTCTATAAATAGGCCCCTCCATTTTTTTTCAGGAGGGGTAGTGGTGTTGAATATATGTAAGGAAACTAACGAGACTTAAATACTTAGCAACAAACAAAACAACTGTGAAGAACTAAAGAGCAGGAGACAACTTATCATATAGGTGTGTGTCAATCAGAACCTAGAAAGAGAACTGGGGAGGAGTGTAAGGCACCAGCGTGTGTAGCTGGGGTCCAGGAGGAGAAAGGGGAATTCTGCTTTTCATGCACAGCTGCAGGCCCAGGTCCAGAGCCACACCTGGCAGTGAGCAGACGTTCCACACGCTGGCTTGAGAAGGAGGTCTGACCATAAATAATGAAATACGTGATGTCCTGCAATGCATAAAGCGGGAGTCTTTAGTAAGGGCGAGGTGAATTCTGCACATGTGTGAACTTGGGATTTAATGAAGGAGTACCGGTGTATGAGAGCACCATAACCAAAAATAATAGAGCAAAGGTTGGGTGGTCTGACTCCCAAGTTGTACTTCTCAGCACAAGAGCAGGCTGCCTGCCAAGGGCCCCAGGAAAGCTACAGTGCTCAGGGAGCAAGTTAACTTAATAAGACACAGGCAACTGACAATTCTCTAACAACAATGAGCAAAGTTTCTGTGTAAACAAAAGCAAAGGAAACCTAATCAATGGAAATGATACCGGCAAACAGTGCTTAATGGCATATATGCAAAATAATTCGATGTGTTTCAAATACCATGCCTGGAAAACCAAATGGGCCTCAGGGAAGCAGCCTGGGTCCGTTAATTGCATTCTCAGAGAAGTGTATCTGATGAAAAACAGACATAAGCACTGACTAATGATGATGTGGCCCGAATTAGGTCATATCCATAAAACAGCCGGCTGGACTTCCATACTGATCGAATCTGATTTAATGATACAAGCTGACTAATCTGGACTAATCTGGATGGAAAAAAGACACAAACCCTGCAAATAAGATAATCTTGTGGGTAACCTGCTCCTTTTTTGGGAGTTCCTACTATCCATCTTTCCCATCTGAAGGCTCCACAGTTTTAAAACAATTAGGGCTGGGTGAGTAGCTCAGGGGCAGAGTGTGCGCTTAGCATGCAGGAGGTCTTGGACTGGATCCCCAGAACTAAAGAGAACCGAGAGACATAGTAAAAAAATTAATAGCCCTACTACACCTCGCAGGTCATATAAGTTAGTGTAAGAGCTGGGATGAAAACTCAAAATCATTACACAATTTAGTGGCTGCTTTTCCACCTGAACTTGGATAGACCATCACCTCTGCAGATCTCGCTGGAGTTTCCTCTCTGAAGGAGGCGTGGGTCCACCTGTCTTTAGAAGGTTAAGAAGGAACGGCTC
>PVJX010023339.1:0-29374 GCA_004027295.1 Dolichotis patagonum | reverse complement strand
TCTTCTATAATGTCATGAAGATATTCCTTTACGTCAGCTGATGCTGCTTCTGATACTGCAAGTATGCTGCCCTCAATTTCTTCTATGTTTACCTCTCCTGGATCAATATTGTTTGGGTTGGAGGCTAGAGACTTCCTTTTGTTTCATTCTCTTGTCATGTTTATGGATTCTTCCAGATAAGTGTTTAGTAGAGGTCCCAACCCCTTTCTGTATTGGTTATGGTTACTCTGAAGCATGCTGGGTGGGGATTGCTGCCTTCTCCAATCTGTTGTTGACTACTGAGGTACAAGCAGGGGTGGTGCAGGCTGGCCTCTCCCCTCCAAACTGGTCAACCACCAGGGGTCTTTACCACATTAGTGTGTGCAGTGTGGATGAAACTGGTTCAGGACAGCTTCAGGGGAAACTTCGTCCCTGGCTATTAGATCTCATACAGGGGCGGGACCCAGTCCAAGCAGTTCCCACCAATCTGCTCTGCACCAGGAACAGCTGACTAAAGCTGCTGCAGTTCCAGATTCAGGCCCGTTCTGCCCAACTCCAACATGTCGCCCAGCCAATCACCCCCTCCCGCGGGAGGACCAAACTCCATGCACTCACCGTGGGTCAGCACAGATCTCCATGCCGGCTCCACTCTCCATTGCGATGTGTGCCCTCGCCAAGGTCCTTGGGCTTGCCAACCACCTACTTCACCAGGACCACGTGTCCTCAGACTCCAGGGGTGCCTCACACACTGTGAGACTGGTTCTGGTGAGAGCATGTCTGGCTACAGCCCTCCATCCATGTTTTTCTTTTCCTTTTCTTTTTTTTCCCCCACTTTAGTTTCTTCCTGTGTTAGGAGAATCCCTCTCCTTTCATCTCATCTTCTCCATGATGTTAAATTCTAGCATCTGAGCTGTTTCTCTCAGAGAGGCTCTTTACCATGGTACTTATCAATCCGCCATCTTTCAAGCTCTCCAATATCATACTTTTAAGTAAGACTTTAAAGAGAAACCCTGGGCACCTAAAATTTGTAAGTTAGCATATGAAAAGAGCAGAGCTAAACTACAGGATCATCCTAGCCCAACTTAGAGAACAAGCTTCAGAGCATTATGAGAAGAATATTGCAGTAAGCCAGCAGGGATGTTCTGACCTAAGGCATGGCAAGAAGACAAACTTGTGAGGGACATTCCAGAATGATGTCCCATCTGCTTGCTTCACAGAACATAGTGTCACTGACCATGACTTTATGTAACTGAGAGGAAATTAATGGCTTGAGATTTCCTTTTTGCCATTCCCATGTGCTACACTAAATTTCTTCTGTCTAGGGACTACCATATATTTTGCAGCTGTCAAGTACAAACAGTTCCAAGAAAAAGAGATTAAGTAGGTTTAATTTGTTATTCAACAAGTTGTTCCCATATTCTTTTACCTACAGCCCAAGTTCAAGATACATGTTAAAGAGAAAAATGCACATTTTATTATATTTCTTTTCTTTTTCTTCTCCCTTTATTAATTCACTTTTTTCTGCTAAATTCAGGTCAACACATACTTACTGTCATTTCTCAGAAGTTGTACAATGTGTTAGGAATATATACTTAAATAAAAAAGCATCTGAAACAAATTATACCCTAAGTAAGGAGTCAGAAATTTCAGAGCACATGTAGCTAACTGTAAGAAAAAGTGCAATGATCTGTATATGCCTAGGTCACAGGAACACATAAAGGAGATGCCTTCTGCATAAGTAGGATGGAGAGGCACTAGGATAGCTGACCTGCACTTGGACAAGCAAATACAGGGCTGCTAGGATGATGTGATGGAGTGATGGGGATAGACATTCCAAGCCATGAGTAAACATAACATAACATAAACAAACATAACAAAACATAACAGCCCATGAAGGGACAGTAAGGAGTCCAATATACTAATCAGGCCCCTGATTTGAAGTGACCAGCAAGAAACTTTCACTGCCTTAAGATAAAAGGAGAGGGAGAAAGAACAGAAGGAGGAAGACAGGGGAGTAGAATAGGGAGAGGGAGAGATGGAAAAGGAAGAGAGGGAGAGCAGAGACAAGGAAGAAGGGAGAAAGAACAAGATATACAGGCAAAGGGACAGATTTTACATTGGCTCAATCTATATCTAGCTTCAAATAGAATCCAGGGAGTGAAACAATGCTGTCAAGATTTTGTGCCCACTTCTCTGAGTACTTCCCTCTTCTCTGTTAATTTCATACTCAGGCAGGCTTTACCCAAGACTGCAACAAGACTTCTGGCAGCATTAGATATGCTTCCTCCTAGGTTGGCAGGTTTATGGAAAGATAGCACTCTTTCTCAAAGTTCCTGAAAACTGCATGTTGCCTCTTATTGGTTGACAAAGAAACACCTGCTATCTCCAGCCAACCACCATAGCTGGAATAATCTCATACATCTGTAGGTGAGACATGTGATACAGGGTTCACCCCTCAGATAAAAGAATGGGTGCCAACCTCACACAACCTTATTGTCAAAAAGTTGTGGGGCAGAGCTTTCCAAAAGGAAAACCAAGCTGCATTTCCACACACAGGAAGGATACATTCTGGATAGGCAGTAAATGTCCTCATATCCAGTATGGCTGAGAAATAATCATGGAGTGTGGGTGGAAGGAGGGGGTAGGTTGGTGAAAGGATCAAAACAAAATAGGTACCAAATGATGCACTTATGCCATGCAAAGAAGTGTGAATTTCATTCCTCCTAATGATTCTCAACTATTTTCCCCACATCATGAATGATGAATGACACCATAGATGTGGTTATTAGCAATTTTTCCACATATAAGCTATAATTCCACCCTTTCCCTCCCACAATATAGAGCAATGGTGCAATTAATCTGACTCTAGTTTAAAAAAAAAGACAAAAAACCAAAAAGAGAATAAATAATTCACCAATTTTGGCTGTCTAATTATTAGTAGCATTAAACTACTTTGATCCAACACTGTGGCCCAACGTCTCTGTTAAGTCCAGATGTTACAGACAGTGGGGAGCCACGGAAGGTTTTTAAATGGTTGAATCTGTTTCACAAATATACTTGTGATGGCAAAATGTAACATAGACTACATAAGGATGTTCTAAAGCTTAAAGGTCAGTTAGGAAGCTATTAGGTAAGAAGGAAAGAGGTTCCAAGGACCTGATCCAAACAGCTGTTGAGAATGGAAGTGGAGTAATTACACAGGCCCCGCACAGGATGTAACTACTTAGTGGATGAAGAACAACAGAGTGGTGCTTCAGGCTTAGCCAAAAGCTTCTAAGCCGTGCATCCTCATCCCTCCTCCCATTAGGTACTCCATTTGCCTGGGGACTCTTAACACTCAAAAGGAGCCAGTGAGATGGGCAGAGGTGAGGATTCCAGTCTGCACACAGTTCCTACTCTCAGAGTCAAAGAAGTGTCTCTTCATATCTACTTATTAACCATAATTGAACATATCATCCAACAATAACATAATGATAATTATTGATGTTTTGATGTGATTATTCATGATGGTGTGGGCATACTTATTGTATTACATAATTATTATTATTATTATTGTTATTATTATTACTTAGTAATATCTGCTCAAAGCAGCATCTTATGTTTTTAGCATGTTCATTTAACTTTTTATTTTATTTGCACAATGATGCTGAAGCAAATATTACCGATCCTATTTACAAAATACATCAGACTCAATGACTTGCCCAAAGTCATGTAACAGACAAGTGGCAGAGACTGGATTGAAGACTTCTGACTCCTAAAAACGTGATGTTTCTACCTTACTGTGGTGTTTAATAATTGCAGTAAAAATAAATAAATAAATAAATAAATAGGATCTTCACTCTGAGAACTGGATTATCAAGTAGCTACACCTAAGTAAGTAATGCTGGGGGAAGGGTTTAATGGCAGGGACTCTGGAAGTCCAAAACAAAATATCTTCATAGATGAGGTGCAAATTGAGATTAAACATATTTAGGAGAAATAAATATGTTTTTCTGTCATGATTATTTAACAGGAAAGTTTACTTTGTAGTTTGCTATGATAATATCAGCAATATTGCCTTCTATTTTGCATGGCTTGGGCCGTTTCCTAAGCATTTCTGGGCACAATTATCCCCTTTGATTTCACAATAGTCCTTATGAAGAGAAAGAAGAAATGTTTATTCCTGTTGTACAAATGACAGAATTGAGGCACTTGGAATTTAATAGTCAGCTAATATCCAATGGATAGAAAGGGCCCAGGTTCCTTGACTCCTAGTCAATGCTCTTTCAGACACACTGAAGGTTCTCATAAGAATCTGTTAAAAATTTCAGATTCCCTAAACAAAATGAACATGTACGATAAGTCTTCATTTCTGACAGTTCCAGACTCCCTTTAGTCATTCATGAATGCCTGACTCTAGGTTCAGTACCTGCACTACAGCCAGGGACCATCCACACTAACCCATGGAAGGAAACTAAATCTGGAGCCAGAGAGGGTTGGTCAGGGTGAAATCCTCAAGAAAAATTGTGACATTATCTTTTCTTTAGTCAATGTAGAACAGGGGATTGGGTGATTCATCTAAACCTTCAAAGAATGGATTAGTAATTGAAACTTTCAGAAATTTCTTTATGGGTCCAACAACAATACCCATAGGGCCTAAATTTCTTTGGACAAAGCTAAAATTTGATCCAGTGATTTCTGTGTTTGAATAGGGTAATTGGAGCTGCCCTGAGGCCAGGTTCAAGAAAGTCTTTTTTACCCTGCCATGGACTAAACCTATATTCTACAAAGATGGGGACTGTGTTGGTTCAACTCCCATTGCATACTTTGTACCTACTATATACAGGATCAGTTCAACAAATGGTTATCACAAACAAATGAATCCTAAAAAATGTCCAAGTCTATGCCTGGCCCAATTGCCCTCCTCTTTTGCAAGCCACCTTCCTCTCACATCATGTGTCTGACCACTTTCCTTGATCAGACTTGTTTTGTGTCACAGACACAGTGCAGTGCTGTTTCTGCTAGACAACTGCTGCTATTCAGTGATAAATGGAGACCTCAGAGAGGAACACGCTGGGGTAGTGTGGAATGAAAAGCAGTACTATAAATATAAACTGTTGCCTTTTAAACACAATTTATTATTCACAGAGAGGAAGGCACATAAAAATTGAAGAACAAAATAAAGCAACATAATTTTTCATTCTATATTATTTTCTATTAACTTGGAAAATTAGCTCATTACATTCCACATAATATCTAAAAATGAAATGATTATAACAATGCCTAGGTACCTTTCCATTTAAAAAAGATTCATGAGTTTGCTTTCATTCTTGAAAATAATCACAAATGTATGAAATTCTAAAAACAGAGCTCCTGCCCATAATCATTATTTGTCTCCTAAGAAACACATCTTCCTTTAAACCATAATCTTTGTAAACACAATAACATTTTCTTGGTAATCATATGTGCTAAGTTCCCAAACCAGCTATTTTTAAACAGGAAGCAGCCCCATCCTCACAAATAGGTAACTCCCAAGATGAAGGTGTTCTACTTACCAAATGTTCTCAAGAGATACTCCAGTTCCTTCTATTTCATAGCTGCTATGGCAGGACTAATTTCCTAGTATTTTTGAAACAGCTTGTCTCCTACAGTTCATTAGGGCCTTCCCAACTCCATTGCAGGACTCCATCTTGGTGACTTGAAATTGGCCATGGTGGGAGTATTTACACTGTGGCAACAGGCAAAGATTCATGTCCAGCAACAGCTGAGTGGATAAGTCATTGCACATGCACACACTAGAGCTACTCAGTAATAAAAAAGTTATCTTTTGATATACACAAGAGAGATATTTCCTAATACAGTTATTCTAAGACAAAGTCAGAGATTAAAGAAAGAATGTATATAGTGTGATTCCACTGATACTTAAATATAGAAAATGCTTAGGGGTCTATATAATTTATAGCAGTATCTTTCTGGGATGGGCTGGGAATAGTGTGGAGAGAGGAGGAAGGAAAAGCAAAAGGATACAGGAAGCTTTCAAGGGTGACTGTTCATCACCCTGATGGTGATGATAGTTTCTGAGATATATACAAATGTCAAAGCCATTTGAATGTCTGAGTTTAGGTTTCTTTTCCTATCAAGCATATCTTAGTGAAGCTGGTTTTTACAACTCAGTAACAGTTTAATCAAATATCACCATTTAAATCCTGAAACTTATTTCTAAAGAACAAGAGTATAATCGTTAACATGAAAGATTACAAACTGTAACTTGAAATAAAGTCAACCTGATTATTAATGCAATAGAAATGCCAGTAGATGGGAAGGTGTTAAAACATTCTGGTAAAACAAGAGTGGAAAGAGTGTTAAGTAATAAGAGGATGGAAAGTGCTGTGCTAAGTGTGGTACATTGGTCGTTACTCCTTGCTAGACTCTTAACTTCAGCGACAGCAGATGCTGTTGCCTTGAATTTTACTTATCAGTACCTAATTGATTAGGATAATAATCAAATCGGAGACTGAAAGAAATGAGGACTTCTCTAAGTTCCTTTTCATAATTTAAGATGTGTATAAAAAGGCCAGCACTAATCTTATTCAAGTTCATCAAGTTGTTTTTAAATGGTCTTCTCTGTTTATTCCTGACAGAATTTGTATTCCTGACAGAATTTCCATATAGAAATTATTTACTTCTCTGTTTCTTCTACTACCTTCTAAATTCCTAGGGGGCAATAGTATCCCTAAAAATCTTTCCTGGGAAAATTTTTTCTTTTCACTGTTGCCCCAACTCTTCATCCCAGGAATGATTTAGTAATCTGTTCTCTGTGCCCATTTCTGACAGAGTGGAGTGAAGTGGACAGCACAAGAGCTTTAGGGCTAAAATGACAGTTAGAGCTGCTGTTTCTTAGTTATGTGTCCTTGGGCAAGTCACTTTTTCTGAACTTTACCTGCCTAGGATGTGAGAGAGGAATGATATTAATTCCTGCCATGAGCAGAGCAAACAGTGACTATATTACTCCCCTGAGCAATATGTCAGTGAAAGGCACAAAAACAGCACAGGTTCTATCTAACTTTAGAGAAAAGGGTAGCTTACCCTGAAAAAATAACACAAATATTTCAAAGCAATGACAAGTGACTATTATCATACAAAATTTAAGGACTTGAGTGCTGATGAGGAATTTATGGAGGAAGTCTCATGAAAAGAGTCCAAATCCAGATGTGATGGTGCACACCTGTAATCCCAGCATTCTAGAAGCCTATGGCAGGAAAATCACAAATTCAAGCCCAGCCTGGGCAATGTGGAGGTGTAGAAAGATCCTGTCTCAAAATAAAAAGGTCTGCAGATGTAGCTCAGTGCAAAGGCCCTAAGTTAAATCTCTAGCACTGCCAAAGAAAGACAGAAAGAAAGAAAGAGAGGGAGAGAGGGAGAGAGAGAGAGAGAGAGAGAGAGGAACAGAAGGAGAGAGGGAGAGGAAGAGGAAGAGGGAGAAGGAGAGGGAGAGGGAGAGGGAGAGAGGAAGGAAGGAAGGAAGGAAGGAAGGGAAAGAAAGAAAGAAAGAAAGAAAGAAAGAAAGAAAGAAAGAAAGAAAGAAAGAAAGAGACAAAGAAGAGACTAATTAGGAACCTTTTGGTAATATAAGGATTAAGATGCCCTTCTAACATAGTGTTTCTGCTCCTAATAACGCTTAGGATGTAGCTTAAAATTATCTAGATGCATGAGGATTTTTACTATAGCACCCTGCTAAAAAGGTAAACACTGAGGACAACCTAAATGCCTAATAGTGAAGGCATAGGTAAATAAATTCTCATATACTCATGAAGACACAGACGTCATGCAGCAATATGGGAAAAATAAAATGTTTAGTGAAAAAAATGAGATAAAACCTGTACACACACTATAATTACAACTATAAAAATAAGGAATACATACTCAGGAAGGATGCCAAAATGGTTTATATCAGGACATTTTTCTCTGACCATTTATCAACTGTTTTTTAAGGCAAGTATATCATTTCCATGATAAAATATCATTTTTGGAAAAGATAAGAGAAAACAAGGACCATGAAATCAAGGCAGTCTCAAAGTCAGCCTATCCAAAGAGTGATGAGACATTACAGCCATCAAATAGTAAGTAAAAATAGTTCCTAGCAGGCTTTTGAATGCTTCACATAGCACATTCCCCAAAGAATACACGTGATTGCCTGCATTCTGTCAAATTGGCTTTTGGAGAAAGAAACATAAGGGACATTTGGTAATACTTCAGTTATCTAAAATGGCACAGACATATGGCATCACAAGGGGTGGGACAGCTCATTCTGTGATGATTCCAAAACTCCAAACACCTGCCCCAGATAAATGCTATGCCCCATGGGAAGCAAGCAAAGTCTATGATCAGTGACTCGTCAATAAAGGCCTTGGTGGTCATTAGAGAAATGGGACCTATGGCACTGCACATACCAAGGCAGCATGAGTGCAGGAAAGGCACAAGCAGGCCAAGAAGGAGCCTGACACAGGGAGAGAATCAGTTCTCACTGTGTTCTCACTGCCTAGCAGCTGGACCAAAGAAGTTTGTGAAGCACACAATTCTGGGGCCCTGCCCAGGCACATGGATAAGTGCTCCTGTGTACACTGTGTAGCCTAGCTTAAGAACCACTGAAATAGAAGGTAGATAATCCTGTAAGAAGAGGAGAGGCCCCAAAGTATACTGCCAGGACAAGATGAAATTACAGCAAGAAAATGGTTGCTGATGAGGCCATCAAAGTGGCTCAGAGAGACAAGGAAAATGGTTTTAGAATATGTTAGATATTCTCTCCCCCACTGCCTCTTTCTCTGTCTCTGTCTCTCCCTGTTCATCTGTCTCTCACTTCACATACACACATGCACACATACATCTTAAAATTTGAGTATATGAACCTACCAGCACGTGGGCTGAGAATCAAACATGCCATCCCTGCCCCCCGTTAGCATGTGGGATCCAGAGATCTGAGCATCTCTTAGGAGGTTGACCATATGTAATATAGCAAATAAGGGGGATTTCCTTCTACCATCTCTTTGAAGGCAAATGTTTTTATTGCCGTTTTGCTTTTTCCTGATTAATGGTATTATTCTATTCAATATTCTGTTTTGGTAAGTTCTATAATATTATGTATTTCTTTTGATTTTGCTATACTTGATTGAAAGAACAACTATTGTGGACATAACGTGATATACAATGGTACCTATTACCATTATCCCGGTAACCTGCTGTGAAGTTCTGTACCAATTTCACTACACTCTCTCAATTGGCTTTATTCCATCCTGTTCTGTTGTATATTACTACCTCCAAGTTAATACAAAATTAAATAAAAAAACAATGGAACATGAGAAAACAAGGTAACAAAATACCTCCAAAAACTCCCAACTCTACCAAAGCTGATCCATGGGACATGGATGAGGAGAAACTCAAAAACAAAACAACAGAATTATATAAGGTGATTAAAAAGGGAATAACAACAACAAAACAGATCAGTAAGGTACTGAGTAAGCTGAAAAATGATATAAGTAAACAGATAATGGACTTAAAAAGCAAAAGGAGGAAAAGAAAGTGCTCTAAAGGATATAACTGCATGTATGTTTAAGTGTGTAGGATAGATAACCGTATTACTAAATTTTTGTAGGATCGTTGAACAGAACCATTTGTAGTCTCACTGTTTGAATGTCCAGTTTGTATGCTTTAATTTTGTAACATGAACAACTATTTCTAAGAAGACAATATGTAATTTAACAACTAGTGATTTCTTACTGTTTTTTTTTAAATTCTGTATTATTTCTATCCTTTTTTCTGTTTTGCTTTTTTCTCTTTAAATAAAATTTAAAATTTTTTTAAAAAATTTGAGTATGAACAAAATAACAATACTGTAGATACCTTATAATTTTAAAAAAGCACAATTATTAGAGACCTTAGTGTAAACTATGCTAAATGTTATTTTTTCACTCTTTGTTGAAATGAGTATAGACACCTGAGGTTGCAAAACTCACACAAAGCAGTCCCATGTACCCATCATCCTGCTCCCCTCCACTGATAAAGATACTATATATTAAACCAGGAAATTGACATGGACATAATACAATTATATGGCCAGCTTCCTCACAACTGGGACAAAATACCCAACACCTGCAACCTGAGGGAGATTTAATTTGACCCACACTTTGACACACATGATCAGCTGACTCCAAGGCAAAAACATCAGAACAGAAATGTATGGAGGGGCAAAGCTGTTCAGTACATGGTGATGGGTGACAGGAAGCAGAGCAGGAGAACTATGCCAGAGAGGAAGGGGTAAAGGACCAGACAGTGTACATAAGGTCATTATGGTACATGAATGACCCACTTACACACACCCAGAAGTGTGCTTTACTAATCTCCAAGGTGTTTCTTAATGCGGTCAGGTTCACAAGCATGATTAACTATCACACCAATTACCTAAACTAGAATTGCACTCATATTTCAAGAGTTGTTATTGTAAGGAATTTCACACACAGCTTTCCATTCCATCTTCCTCTCATCATTATTATTTCCAATGTGCAGAAAACAAAACTGAGGCCAAGTTGAGTAATGTCCCCAAGGTAGTAAGTGACAGAGTTACTCTGTCTGACCACAAGCCTTAATGCTAAATCACCTTCCTCTGCTGTGTCCTCACCCTGCACAATGTGCACCGGCAGGGTCACAGCCACTGCAGACGGGACTTTGCTGCGTCTACCAGGTAATGCTGATGCCTGGCTTATAATAGGGGCCTGTGGGTAGCAAGTGTGTGGCAGACATACACTCATGGCCAGGATGGCAAGATATCTTAAGGGCTTTTTATCATCCAGGCCAGCAGCTAATGCTCAATTCCCAGACCAACAACCTGTGGCAGGTGGCAGTGGCAATGAGGGAACAAAGCCTGAGGCATCCTGTCTGACAAAGTTGAGTAAGACCAGGCAAATGGGAGTGGCAGGAAATGAAGCCAGCTGGCACCAACATAGGATCGGGGTGGTAAGGAGGCAGGCAGGAAGTAGGCACCCTAACTGAGGTGCTGGTCTACACCAGCAACTAAACCAGAGGACACGTACCTACTGCAGTGACCCGCACTAGAAAGGCGGTAGGCCTGGTGGTTAGGCATGGGTTCTGGAGTCAAAACGTTTTTGGGTTTTAAATTCCAGATCTCCTGACTTGTAGTATAACCTTACATAAAATTAATGTCTTCCTACCTCAGTTTCTTAAAAAGTTAAGAAAACAATAATAAAAATACCTATCTCAAGGGATTATGGTAAAGGTTAACACAGAAAGTAGGTGGAAAAGTGCCCAACACACAACTCCAATCAGGCTCACTGTTACTATCATTCAATGCATGTGATAGGAAGAGGACTGAGAGGAGAACACTAGAGGAGAGACAAAATGCAACTCTACTGTCAGAGCAGTTCTCAGAACATGGCTGTCTGACCAGAATAAGTTAATTCCTTTACACACCACAAACCTAGAGCTGTCTGTACATCTTCCAGCACCCGTAACGAGGACACTGAGGCTGAATCTTGTCACTTACTAATGTCACTTGCTAATGCCAAACACTGCTCACTACTCAGGCATGACCTCCCTGGTTCCTCACAGGTAACCAAGAAGAAAATATCTAATCCCATTAACCAGAGGAAGAAGCTGAAGCTCAGATTAAACTGCATTGTAAGGTCTCAAAGGAAACAAGAAGTAGAGCTGGAGTTATAGTCAAAGCTCACATGTTCCCACTATACCCTTCGCTGATAAGGTCCATATACAACTCTTTCCAACCAAGGTAGGTGAGCAGGAGCAGGCAGCAACACACAGTATGCAGACAAAAGAAATGAAATCAATGTCCACTGTTCTCTGCAAAATGAAGGAAGCCTAAAATGTCTAGTGTCCATTCATAGCAACAGCAGGGCAAGCAACTAGATCCAGGATCCGCTGATGCACATCTTCATATTGTAAGTCAGTTCTGACCACCCCTATTACTCCCTAGAGTAGTCCTTGTAGATTTTTTCTTATAAACAACCACTCGAACTCCATAATGATTTACACAATCTTACATCAAAGAAGAATGCAGAGTCTATACATATAGATACTAAAATGTGAAAGAAGTGGGGAGGAACAGAGCACTTATTTAAGTCAAATATCATTCAATAAATGGAGAAGGGATATGAGAGACTGACGCTGATTCAGACAAGAATCATCAAGCAATGCTAGAACCATTGCATAAATTTGTGAAGAGAAAGGTTATTTACACAGTCTCAGAGAATCTACCACCAAACAACTTAATTACAAAAAAACAGAAAGAAAACTTTACCACAGATATTTTGGAAGAAACAGCCATAACCAAGTGGTCAAACTCAACAGTACTAGGAATAGGACAAACCAACTCCCTCCCTCTCCACTACTGCACTGACAAGGAAACAGTGTCACATATGTGCTCCTGTTAAAATAGACGAGGGTCACAAGGTAACAACCAGACAAACTCAAGTTCTCCATAATAAAACCCACTGTATGTTTGCTTAAAAATTTCAAGGTCATGAAAGACAAATAAAAACTGAAAAAAACATTTCTGATTAAAAGAGGCCAAAGAGACATGAGTCTGGATCAGAATAAAAAATTACTGCTAAAAATGATATTGAGATATGTGGTGAAATGTGAATATGGATTGTATACAAAATAAAAGTATTATACCAATATGAGTTTCTTAATTATGATAATTTTACAGTAAAAATAAATGGCTTTATTCTTAAGAGAGATAAACTAAAGTTAAATGATCAAGGTTTCTACCAGTTAGGATCAAAGATTCAGAAAAAGAAAAGATTGATAAATTAGATGATAAACTTAAATCAAAATAATAAAAGCTGACTATATGAAAGACACTGATTTTTAAATTTTTTATTAGTACATGTTTGTAGTACATAATGATTATATTTTATTTTCTTTGAGACAGGGTCTCACTACATAGTTCAGGCTGGCCTCCAACTCATGGTGATCCTCCTACCCCAGCCTTCTAAGTACTGGGATTACAGGCATACACCACCATGCACACCAATTATTATATTTATCATGAGAGTTGGCATACTTACTGATTTTATTAGTCTCAGAATGTGTCTATTTTGATATATTGTCAAAATAGTTTTGTTTTTTTTAAAAAAAGCAAAAGCATTTCTTAAATCCAGTCACCTATCTGTTGACTTGGAGTTATTCATTATAGCTAGATTGAGGGCTAACTGGGAAATTTAACAACAAAGCAAATTCAACCTTGGTTTGGGGTAGGCATATTCAAGAATAAAATAATCAGCAAAGCATAATACAAACACATAATTAAACAATTATAATTCAAGTCCCACCACACTTCTTTATGTGAAATCTGGGCCATTTTAAAAGAATGAGAATGATGACAAATCAAAGTTTTCAGTTTAGGCACAGTTGTCTATTTGAGTCTCATCTTCCTCTTTGTAACTTTGCAGAGTGCATGAGTCACATGCCGGGACAGTCTGTGATGTGTCTGCTAGGTGACTCAGTGGTGCAATGGATAGCACACTGCACTTCTAGTGACAGTCTGTGAGGTGTCTGTTTTCAAGTGCTTGAGCCTGCTCACCTGGACCAGAGTTATCACGTTTTCTAAATTTACATATAGCAGTGCTCGCCCAGTGGAGCTGGCTCCCAGGACCTGGAAGTAATTTTTCCTAGCAAATTCACTTCTATGCACACTTTTTTTTTTTTTTTGGTTCTGGGGATTGAACTCACAACTCACACTTGCAAGACAGGCGCTTATGCCGCTGAGCTAAATCCCCAGCCCCTCTATGCACACTTAACAGTAATTTGTAAGTGGAGAACTGCATAGGCTAGTTATAGGGGTGTCTACTCAATGACCATTATCTTCTGCTACTCTTAGAAATAATTTAAAATATGGTCTCTGTTCCAGTCCATGTAAGTAAACATATTGTCATAAATTTCTCCCAAGCCTGTCCATGCACTTCCTCTGGGTACTATAGAATCCACAGGTGTTCAGCCCCCAGTGCTACTCTCCAGCACCATTATACCTCCCCAAACCTTTGTTTTCATGCTGCATGTGTAGGAGAAAACTAATTTCTTATTCTGTAACAGTGAAAAAGTGTATAGTCTCTTTCCTGCCTCCTCAAAGATTTCCAAGAACCCCGAAAATTTTTTCTCTGACACAAGGCCCAACCATATATGACCCCCAACCTTTCTTTTATGTGGTTTCAAGCATTACCTGGCTCCCCTTCATGTATCTTAGATGCAAAACAAACAGTGCCTTTAAGCTGTGTCATATTTTACTGGATCTTAGTCCTAGTCCACCATGATTTAGGGTGTCCTGTTTCATGGTCCTATCAAGAACCCAGGGATCTATAAAAGAGAGAGGTGGGCAACAAATATGCTGGTCCAGTTCTCTGTGTCTAGTGCCTGAACCAAGTATCTCTGCAGAGGATGCTCTGAGTCTTTGAACCAGAAGACAGTCATTTGCTACCAGAAAAATTCTTAGAAGGAAATTGCTCTGTTTCCAGTAGCAAAGTCAAAACTTCCACCATAATGCTACAAATACTCTGTAGACTACAACACAAGGTGACATTATCGTAAGATTAGTAACACAACTAGAGGCCCCTGCTGCAAAGAACAGGAATCAGTACCAATCAAGTGATACCCAGATTTGCACTATCACAGGACTGTTTTAGAGGAGTTAGCTTTGTTTTTACAGAAGGTACCTTAATTTTGCAGTTGAACAAAAGAAACTAAATGCAGTCAAGTCCCTCATCATGGAAAATTTGTAAGCGGTAACATATGGAGTTCTTGAGATGTTTCCCAGTACAGGTCCCACATCACTAGACCAATCTGTCTCTTTCTTTACTTCATCTACCACTATGACTTAGCCCCAGGCCTGGTATGAAGAAGGAAGAGGAGTTGATATAAGAGAAGTGGAAATCCAGAGATGTGGCTTTTCTGCTAGGGTAACTAGGGAGAAGGGAAATGAGGCCAAAGAGGAAAAAGGTGAGACCCGTGTATCCTGCCGTTTTCCCTCTAGAGAAACACCTGCCCACAGACTTGAGACTCCATATCAAAGTTAATGCTGTAGCCAGCAGCTGAGTAAAAGCAGGCTGGGTTTGGACTTTCTCAGGTTGTCCCCATGGTTCTGGGGTTTGAGCAGCCCCCAGTCCCCTCAAGCTCCTACAGCAAAACTCCAATGTTGCCTGGGATCACCACGGATCAGCTGGCCAGCGAGCTTGACATGGGGACAAAGTAGCAAGGGCTGAAGACTGGACCATCTTAGCCACAACCAGTTAAGAATCAGAACCAAACTTCAGTGGCGTTCTAAGCATCCACTTAGGAAGGACCCACAAGGCAGCCCACATCCTATCTGCCAGAAGAGGGAGCTAACAGCTATCCAAAACTGTCCATACCAGTCTTTAATTTAGGATTTCCCTGTTTGGTACCCAACAAAGTGAAGGCTCAAAAGGAAGATCAGTCCAATTAAAAAGAAAATTTAAAAACTACATCTCCTTGCATATCCTGAGGTACTGCCAAAAGTTATAACCCTGTTACACAAGTACTTCTCACAGTGTGACATGCATCTAAAAAGCACAATATTTTGGTAAACTCCCCATTCCCTATTAAGTGATAAGAATAAATTCTCTATTTTCTGCTAAGCCAAGTCAAAAAATTTTAGCATAGAAAAGAATCTGATGCGGGTAGCTCTGGCAAGCTGAGTTCTGCAGAATGCTACCAGGACTATAGACTTCTGAAATCCACAGGGCATTTCCAACAGCATTTCCATTGTTCTCCCATCTTCCAAACAGGAATTTCTCTCCTGCCTGAATTTATACTTACAGTGTCTAGAGTCACACTGGGTAGTGTGATTCATAGGAGAGTGATGAATTAAACAAGAAAAATGAAATGGACTGAAAAACTACCGTCTATTCAATCAACAAATACACTCCAAGTATTTATGACCTAGACAGTGGGTCAAAACCCCTCCTGCAAAAAAATTAGTATTCAATGTGAAATACAAACAAGAGTCATGTGGGACATGCTATAGTTGGGGGGACTGCAAAGTATTTAGTAAGCATATGGGCAGGAGATCTAGTAGCCCAGCTGTGCAAATCCCCAAGCCAAAGGACAAGGTGTCTTTGGCCTTCGGGTACACCCAATTTCCTCACAAACTGTGGTGACTACTCCTACTCTTAACTCCAAGTTTCTCAAAGGCTACCTTCAAACACAATAGCTTCAAGCACTATTGAAAATCTCTAGTCTGTGAGTTTACAAATTATATACAAAGAAGTTATTGCTTATGCAGCTAGAGAGGAGAAACACTAACCCCCGAGGGTTGTTCGGTCCAAACTGACCTCAAGTCTTCATGTTTCCTTTATTTAGAAAGAACAGCAAGGATTCCCTGCATGCATCAGATCTCTTTATAGCCTTGGGCAGAAGTTTCTGTTGCTAATTAGGAAGCATGGGGAAGCTTATCCATACTTGACACAGGCAGAAAGATTTAGATGCTGGCTCTATAAAGAGTGTTCCAGCACTTGTCAACCTCCCCGCTCCTTCCTCAGCAGTTGTTCTAGAATAATTTACACTTTGCAAAATGTGCTGCTGAGAGATACTGTGACTTAAGCATACACCTAAGTGAGGATACCTCAAATGAGCTCCATTCTACAGAACTGGAAGCCTGGATTTCCCAATAGCCAGATGAAAATATGACCTGATACGGAGAAAGACCCACTCTTTAGGGAAAGTGAGTGCTAGAGACAAGTATGATAGGTAGAAATCAAACCTCCTGTATAGAGTTCAATATTATTGAGCATTTCCTTTGAACAGTGCAAACAGCATTTTTTTTTCATTTCCATGGCTAGTGACTGAGCCCAGGATCTTTGCCCTGAGCTATATTCCTAGTCATTTTTTCAATTTTTTATTTTGAGATAGGATCTTGCCAAGTTTCCCAGGCTAGGCTCAAACTCGAGATCTTCCCACCTCTGTCTCTCAGAGTGCTGGAATTATAGGTGTATGCCAATGCTCTCAGGCAAAACATCCATATTTTGAGTACAATTTAAAATTATTTTCCCTATGTTGTAATTTCCTTACTTAATCCAATGCCTTGTCCAAGTCGCTTCTAGGCAATGAAAGTACAAGATACCAATGAAAACTGGCCCAGCTCATGTCTAACCCAATACTACAGCCCATTGAGAAGACAGGACAACATATATAAAGTATAAAATTAAATATACAGGGACTGGTTTAGGATTTCTAGGCCTATAGATTTATGCCCATGGCACCAAGCTACAAGTGTTAGGTGGTGCACAGAGGGTCACAGCCTGACAGAACACTATTATCAGTGTGGGTCTTTTGAGATGCAGCTACCAAGACAGTATTAGACATACAAGAAATTTATCAGGTGAGACATCTATAAGAGAAAATGGATATGTGAGGAGCTGGGAAGGCAGGGAAAGACTGGAGATAGGTTTGGATCCCAGTAAAGGAAAGAAATAAGGAAGAAAAGAATGGAGGTAAAAAAAAAAAAGAGAGAAGAGGAAAGAACACAGGGAAGGAAGAAGGTAACATGTCTTAGTCTCAAGTGGAGCTCCAAAGAAATTTCAGCCAGGCCATTATGAAGTCGTCAAGCCAAAGTCACCACCAGAGGAATCCAGCATCTGGAACAGTTGGCCTTAGGATCCCTGGCATGTTTGGTACCCTTGGAATCCACAGACTGGACTATCAGGACAATTTTCCCCACATAACAATGAGGACCGTGGTCTGTATAAACTCCCTGTGATCAGAGATGTGAAAGGTACCTTCTCACAGGGACAATCCCTCTTTTCCCCAAAATACCAGTG
This sequence comes from Dolichotis patagonum, assembly GCA_004027295.1. Taxonomy (NCBI): domain Eukaryota; kingdom Metazoa; phylum Chordata; class Mammalia; order Rodentia; family Caviidae; genus Dolichotis; species Dolichotis patagonum. The sequence continues at coordinate 11,558 of PVJX010023339.1, read as the reverse complement.
GAAGGGCCAGGGAAAATTCAAGAGAAACAATGTCTATTTCATGTATACTTTGTCAACTTCTAACACTGGAAATTCTGTCTCTAAAAACTTCCTTAGAAAAAGAAACCTAAATATTTCCCTCAAGGAAAGCCAAAGTTGAAATAGATACTCTCTAAGTTTTGAAAATATTTAGAGTTTATTTTTCTTTCTTTCTTTCTTTTTTCTCATAGCAAACGTGAAAAAGACCCTCCTAATTCGTATTAAGGAAGACTACAGAAGGGGAATGCCAGCTCCAGGAAAGCAACACTAAGTCAGGTCAGTAGTGTCCCCAGAAGTTCCCAGTGGGTGACCAACACATGGTGACAAAGAGATCCATGTGACCAGACTTTCCATGAGCTAAGTGGGAATTTTAACCCATGACTCATTCTGGGGTGGGGTACAAAGCTGCAGGGGTCCCTACCACACGCCATGCCATATCATCAGCCAGATTGCACACTTCCTGAAAGTAATCATGTCAGAAACTGACTGCTTGGCAACAGCCCCGAATGGAAAAAGTGACTGCCAAAAGCCAAAATGAGAGCGAGTTCGATGATTTAATTCTGCATGGAAAACACAGTCCATTAAATGGGATCTGACAAACCCTTAATCTCATCTGTAACTGAGGTGTTGGCTCAATGCAGTTCTACTCTTGGGAACATATTTTTAGTAAGCTATGTATAGAATCTAGACAGCCTTTGCCAAAGCCCAAATAAGTCTGTTCTAAGTGGGAAAAGAAGTTCATCAAGCCTCCAATGACTCCCTAGGGAGTAAGCATGCTATTCTTCCAATTGCAAAGTTATCAAAACCTGGCAACACAACCTAAACTGGGAGTTACAAGATTCAAGGTGAATAACTGAGGCAGCTGGTACACTGGTGACTTCAGGGTTTCTGCTACTGCCCAAAGAGGTCATCTGGTGGCCAGCCCTGCTCATATTCCCAGACTAGTGCTTACTGCAGGACCCAGTCATGAAAGAAAAGTGTTGGGATATAAAGGATTGACTCACTTTTAAAATAGTTTTAAAAACTGGGAAAGATGGAATTAGGAGTTGTCATCCTTGTTAGTCCATCTAATCCTGACAACAGCCCCTAAGGCCCAGGATGTTATTTTATTGTTTCCACTTGTAAAATGGGGAAACAGAATCAAAGCCATGACTCTAATCGCATAGTTTGGAGGAGAATTTGCAAATTCACACTTGTGAAGTCTCAGAAGATGTTCCTGTTTCCAGAGACCTTTGGAAACAAAAGCTGCTTTTAACAGGATTCCCCAAGGAATTTATTTAGACCTAAAGTTTGAGAAGTGATGATTAAAAGGCTTCTATCCAAAAGGAGTAGGTGCACTAAAAATATAAGTAGGTGGAATGAAAACATAAGTTCAGACTCTATCAAGCTTTAGTGCAGTAGAACATGGTCAGGTTTACAGGCTGTATAAGATATTTATCAGACTTTATATTCAAAGTGAACACCCAAACTTGTACAATCAATCATACTATTTTATTTCTGAGATTTCACCAAAAATCCCAGAATCTTGAAAGTCACTGTGATGTGGTGTTAGGAGAACATGGTGGAGATGCCATTACTGAGCTTTATTTTCCAGCCATGCGCCATGCCACTTACTGGCTAACTTTGGGTAAGTGTTTGATCTCTCTGAGCCTCAGTTCCCTGGTGTGTACAACTGGGATAACAATACTTGCCAAAGTTTGGGAAACTAAATAAACAACTGACCACCCATTCTCGGCACAACACAGATGCTCAATGAACACTGGTTACCTTGATTTTCACTACAATCTGAGCCAGGTTTCACCTGTGCACTGTGTATACCAGAGGCTGGGGAGAGAAAAGGCTCTCAACAGCTAGTTCATTCCTGTTCTCTTGGGCCCTTTAGGGACAGGCACTGAGATTCCTGTCCCCACTTCATCAGGCTGGATTTGTGTGTTTTCCTTATCCCTAGATTCAATTTACTCTCTTCTGCTTTCAGAAAAGCCTAGGCAGAGCAACAGGTTCAAAGGGAGAGGACATAAAGAACAAGAGAAAGGCCCAGGGCAATTTCCCAGGGGAGTTGCCTTTCCAGACTCTGACGTATTTTCATTTAGTTCTTCTCATTTTCTTCATTTCAAGAGTTCCACATTTTTTTTTTTTTATCGGTACCAGGGATCGAACTCACGACTGCCTGCTTGCAAGGCAGGTGCTTATGCCACTGAGCTAAATCCCCAGCCCAAGAGTTCCACATTTTGAAAGTAGACGTGTCATGCTAAAAACTTATCAAGTTTTCAGATCCCACAGTGTCTGCAAATAGAGTCACAACACCCAACTTTAACTCATGTACTCTGTATGGGTACACAAGGATTCCAGGGAGTGCTGAGCATAAATAGCAAATTAATACTTTTTGAGCAGTTTTGGGATGCTGGATACTACCTGTCCCTTTCATGTATATCTCCTTTAATCCTCCGAACAACTCTGGAAAGTGGATCTCTGTATTCCCATTACAAAGAATTAAAAACTGAAGCTGAATTAAGTAAGTGAACTGCTTAAATTAACATAGCAAAATATTTCTGAGTTCAAAGAAACATTAAATATTCCTTTGATAAACAGATGAACACTAAAACCATGTATGAAGTAGTGGAGAAAACAAAGGTTTAAGCCTACCCCCCCCACACACACACACATAAGCAAATTCCAGTAGTCCTCCAAGATTGGTCTTTCAGCTAGCAGCATCAGTATCTTTCGAAGCTTGTAAGAAAAGCACATTCGTGTGTCCCTTCTTAAGTAGGGTTGAGTTCTGTGATCTGTTTTAACAAACTGTGACTGTGATGCTCAATGTAGTTTCAATTCTAAGCCACTATTCTGGTCCAATTTCAGTTGCAACAGTTAAGGTTGCAAAACAAAGGTTTATCCAACACACACATACACACAAGTATGTGAGGGGACAAGTATGTTAATTAATTTTATTTGATCATTTTCAATGTAATATATAAAACAAAATTTAAAGTCATAAATATATAATTTTTATTTGTCAGTAATGCATTAATAAACCTAGGAGAAACAAAGAAAAGAAAAAATAATTTTGAAAAGGTGAAACTTGCCAGTAGTAAGAGAACTAGAACTAAAGTCCAATATAGCCCCTATCAGAAGGCAAATTGGGTAGCTCAGAATGTCCCTTTCATGAAGAGTAAATATCAAAACCTTTGACACAACCAAGCATTTAACTGTGCTCCTTTCCACAGATATTAGTTAGGACATGAACTTGGACAGGAATGTGGAAAACTTCCCTATAAGCCCTGGCACATTCTTCCCATGACTCTACTAAACTGTCTGCCCCAAGACAGAGCATGGGCCTCATCACTGTTGTCCAGCAAAGAGGGGGCCAAGACAGTACAGACTCAAGAGCCATTGAGGTAGCACTTGCAGAAAGCCCAACTATCAGTGAACAGCCAGGGAGGAAGAAAGATGGTACTCTCACTCTTAAAAACAAATCTCTATTTCTAAACCTAAGTGTCAAATTATTATTTTTAGCTAAACCATCTGGTATTATTGGTAACTGACAAAAATAGTCCTGGCCACCAATGTTAGTCCTCAATGTTTGCAGGATGGATTTAGAGGTGGAAATCTGGTTGTAAGAGGAAGCACAGGAACTTGTCTTGAAGAAAGCTCTCGAGTAGCAAGCTTGCTTTTGGGGATCTATAGATATGTTTACTTGGGATGTGATTCCAAGCACTGGTAGAGAATAAGTAGGATCCAAGAGCTACTTAAGTTGCTATTGTCATTGGGGACCACCAATCTCCAAGCAATTGTACATAACAGTTTGCAACTGGGGTGAATCAGACCTCCAGGCTCTTCTCTGGATCATTTTCTCCTCTATAGTGGTGGACAGAATTTCGGGATTGTTGGAGCTGCATCTAGAAATAGACATTGTCATTTTCGAACAAGGAGCCTGGGGGAGACTGAGACATACATACTTTCAACACTTTTTTGGAGAATACCTACTATTTATAAATCTTTCCTATCTTTGGAAAGGGAAAGTAGAATTCAACTTTAAAGATGACTGTCACCACCAACTAGAAAGAACTACCTGAATAAAAATATTATGCAAATATTAAACAAGTGTGTACTCTTTGCCCCAGGGGTGGCTTATATATATTTGCTTCCACCTATTAGCAGAGAACCAGAAAAGACTTGTGGGAAAAGTAGAATTAAGTATCTCCATGCTTTCTTCTGATGATCAACTTTGTTAGAACATGTGTGACAAAAACTCTGATTTTGAGACTAGGAATCAGGAAAGTTCACCAGAAGCCACTGAGAGTGACATCACCAGGAAGAGAAAATCTGGGTCGCTGATTATCTTCATCACTTTCTTGTTGCTGAGACAAAATACCCAACATTGGCAACTTAAAAGTCCACAGTTACTCCATGGTCAGCTAACTCCAAACTGAAATAGCTTGTTGGAAGTTTCTGGCAAAGGAAAGCTTCCCACATCGTGGTAGTCAGGAAGCAGAAAAAGAAGAGAGGAACTCAGGAGGGATATATGCCCCTAGAGACCCACCTCTAACTAGGCCCCACATCCTAACAGTAAGTCAGCAGTAGCACCTCCATATTCAATCAACTGCCAAAAATCATACCTCTGAGTCCCTGATACTCTTGGAGGACATTCTTATCTACACCATAACAATGATGTATACTTACAACCTCATTGAGGTTAGAAAATTCAGAAAGTCTAGCGTTAGCATGAGCTTTAATTTTCCTGGCAAGTAACAGGAAGCAGAACAAAATCAGTGCTGATACTTCAACTATGGTCAGTAAGCCTTGGGACCCTTAGAAATAGTCAGAGAAAAGAATCCTCCTAAAATTGACTTCTTGATAGCATTGTTATTATCACCACAACTTGGATCTTATTTGGTAAAAACGCTGATGACCATATTTCAGGTCCCCAGACTCCAAATACCCTCCAACTGTGAACCAGGAGGATGAGAAAGGTTTACCCAAAGCTATCACTTGTCTTGTGTCAGTCAATAGTACAAAGGAGTGATGATTCAGTGATACAGAGGATCCCACAGAGAAGCTGTGAGAAGCTAGATACTGCTAATTCAGAGGAATCGTGCTCCTGAGCAAACAAAGCCTTCCAGAACTAAGGACATCAGCAAGCACATACACAGACTCTCTGATTGGGTTTCTAGCCCCATTTGGAGATTTTTAGCCTCAACTGCTAGAGTTCACATATTTGTACTTACTGTGCCCTTCCTACTACACAAAATGTTACACGGAACCAGGAATAAATTTTGAACTGAAAAATTTATAATTGAATCTCTTTCACAAACTAAGACACTGAAATATGTTACACACAGGGTATTTAAAATGTTCTATGTTTCAAGTCAGAGAGAAGAATCCAACATTTAAACCTCAGTAGAGGTTGCTCCTCAGTGACAAAAGGGGTTTTTAGGTACTGAGAGCTCTTATCATGGGCATGCCCCTGGAATTCAAAATATACAAGGGTATAATATATAAGGGTATATTTTGTCCTAGGTCACTGACATTGGGAATCACTAATTCTCAGATTATTTTTTACTCCTTAGATGACCTAGAGGTTGGAGGAAGCACAAATAAGTAACATAGTCCTATAAGCATTATTTAATATCCAACTACATTTCATTTCTTTCTTTGAAAACCAAAAGACATATGGAAAATGAGCAGCATTATTACAAAGGGTATTACAAAGTTAATACTTCTATAACTTACTGATTGATAAGTAAACTGGTCCCACACTTAAGTACTTTCTTTGTAATAATTTATGCAGAATAAACTTCACAACTGGAAATTACATGGCTTACAATCTAACATTATTGTTGAAATCCATCATCTTTGGCACAAAGAATAGCTCTAGAATAGCACACAGCTGTGTTAAGGACACCAACAAATGAATATACAGTGCCAGTGGATTTCTAGCCCCAATTGCAAAAGGGTTGACATACTTGTACCTGCTGTGTCCTTCCTACCGTGCCAAGTGATACAAGTATTCAGAAATAAATTGACCTTTACAATTTATAATTTCATCTCCTTCAGGAATCAAAACTCTGATGCATGTTACAATTGGCAGGTCAAATGAAGGCCCATCAATCAGTGCATCCTCTCTATTAAAAATACACAAAAGCAATATGAAGGGAATAGCTCATGGCCATAGACATGAGTCAGAAAATAAAATTGTCTCTCTGTGAAACTTTCTGGGTATTCATTGAAGTTGATGAGCCTGAGTGGTGGTGAAAGAATGAGCTATAAGAACACTATAGGTGCAGAGATTGGCTCTAGGGTGAGAAGACATAAACCTAGAAAGCCATTAAAGTCCCCTCCAGGCTCTTGGAGAGATTTGCAGATATGTAGGATGCACCTCTCTCTGTGAGTGAGTTCTATTATAGTCAAAAATTTACAATGCAATAACCCAACCCTTTCTAGGAAATAAGAAAAGTATTTGCCTGAATTGTTATCTCACTAATGTAGCCATGACTTTGTTTGAAAAAATTGAACCCCGATTCGTCAGTCCTTTTCAGAACTCACTTATAACTTAGTCTTTGCTAAGAATCTGTACTAAGAAATGGCTTTTACCTAGTGATTACACACATCACCTAGAAGCCAAAGAGAATACAGATTTTCAAAGATATTCCACGGACTTCAAATATTTTCTGAAGTAAGGATTATGTATTCGGCTAGCTATGTGGAAAGTATAAAAGTCCATACTGAAAAAGGTAAAAAGTAAAATTAAGGAATAAGAAGAAAGGAAAAGGAGAAGACAAACTGGAAAAATGATTAGATCTTAAATTCTGATTGATACCAGTAGTACCATATGTTTCAAGGCCCACTCAGGAAAATTATCTGCCTTTTTTTAGTCATGTCCATGCCCAGATTGATTTCTATTTAATAGGAGTGAAAAGGTAAGAGACAAGTTATCATGACAATTGAGTACAAGCCAGGTACAGTGGTACATAACAGTATTCTCAGTTCTCTGTGAGGCTAAGGCAGGAGGAGCATGCATCTAAGTCCCACCTGGGCAACTTAGAGAGACTGTTTTAAAATAAAAAAAGGCTGGGGATATAGCTCAGTGCAAGCTCAGTGTAGCTCAGTGCTCAGGTCCTGGACTCAATCCCCAACAGCACAGGAAAAAAGAGAGAAAGAAAATAGAGTAAAATAAAATAAAAGAGGTTTGTGCAGAGAAATACAAGACTAAACAAGAACAAAGTAGACGACTACCTGCAAAACACCACCAGCAGACTCTCACTGCCTTCCCGTCAGCAGTAGCTCTTGCATCCTCAAAACCAGAAAACTTTCCCAGCAAAAGACTCCAAAGACACAGGACTGGAACTATCCCACCACATGCTTCCTCTCTGAGCACTTACATGGCTGCATCATCCTTCTTGGAAGCAAAAAATCTCATTAATCTGATTCAAATTACTAATATCAGTAAGTCCTTTGCCTTAGCATTTAAATGCCAATAGCAATCAAATACTAACAGCAATTTAACTACTGATGTGGTCTTCTTCACTGCATTCAGGAAACGCAGCCAGAAGTCCAACTAGCATTGACTCCAACACTCTTAATCAAGTCTAATTTACTCAGTATAAAGGAATGAAGTAATGTGCTGGCCATGCTGACCAAGCATCCAAGTTGGTTAAAATAACTCTTCAAATGGAGATGGAGAAACAAACTGAGTTTTCATCCACCAAACCTGAAGGATGTCTTCACCAAAGCTTCCGGGCTATCCAGCTGTGGCAATTCATCTGCTAGGATTTCTTCTGGAGGTCGAGGGTCTTGGACAATTGTGGGTCGTGGCTTCTCTTTGACATTCCCTGTGAGCCCATCAATGAAGGAGTTCCACAGACAGTTCTGAGACTTAGACCCTGAGAGTGAGGGGGAACAAAAGATGCACAGGTTGATCAGCAATCTATGTCATGTTGTACCTTCCCACTTAGGATGTTTAAACACACAGCAGGGAGATTTCTACATTTTTCACCATCTCCATTAACATCAGAGGGCTTTGGAAGATACTGGTCAGCAACTTAAGGGGTAACCAGAAATTTTTGTTTGTATATGCAGAAAATAGGTGGCACTGAGTATCTGAACTTACAGCTGAACATAACGGAAGCATCCTACTTCACTGCAGAGGCAACCAGCCTAAACTCCTATAGAGCCCTGGGTATCCACTGAGATGTTAATTCAGCAATTGGAAGTACACAAAGCACACCATTATATAAAACACTGGAGGTGTTCAAACACAAGTTTCCTATGATCTCAGCTTGCCTGAAGCCCAAACTTCAAGATTTCTATGAAGATATTCACTCAATGTACAGTAGGAGGAGTCTCACCTCTAAGAACTAGAACTCATCACCCACAGGTTGATTCTTCAGCAGTAACAAGATCCAAGGGAAACTACACTGCATGTCTATTGATATCCCACACTACTAACACATCAAGCATGAGATAAATGTGAAACACCGACCATCAGAAGTTGAACCACAAAAGTAGAGTCAGATTATTCAGGTGATCAAGGTCAACAGTGGTAAGTCATCTTGACAGCATGCAGCCTTCCTATTATCTAATGGAAATAGTGCTTTCTTTTCCCAACTCCCTCATCAGAACATATAACTCCACCATATTATGCATATTTATAACTTCTGTAAATCTCATATTTTATCATGTAAATGCCAGACACGGCTAATTCTACCAATTTGCATTGGTCTCCTGCCTCCTTCTTCACCTATACCTCATATCCTCATGAGTTCTCCTCCTAGGAGTGTACTTTTTAAATACAAATCAGCCAATCCAGAGTCCATTTCCACCTCTTCCTCTAAAGTGTTTTCTTGCTCCTGGCCCCTGTCCCCCTACCCTCATAACTCCAAATCCCTAATCACCCTGGGTACCAATACCAGACTATCAGGTATTAGAGACCCTTATGTTTCAGAGGCCACTGATATATCACTTAAACCAGCCCGATCCTGAGCCTGTTTATCTGGCCTCCTTGTTCCTTCCCATAAAAACCATGATAAAGGCTCTCACCTATTATTTTATATCACAACTGACCCAGGTGCTTTCCCATGGTCCCATGGCATCACTCAAGATATAATGAATCACCACACTTGGGATATATGAGTATCACAGACCTGTCTTCTCAATGGCAGCATCTCCTGATCTGCTGGCCTCACCATACCTGAATAATAAGACCTATGAAAAGATCCAGTCTTGTAACGGGGAGAACATCAGACAAATCCCAGCTAAGGAACATTCTTGAAGACACCTCACACATACTTTTTGAAACTGTCAATGTCATTAAATACAAGGAAAGTCTTACAAACTGTCCTAAACAAGAGGAGCCTAAGAAAACATGATGGTCAAATGTAATGTGCTAAACCAAATGGGATCCTGGAGTCTAAAAAAGATGTTAGGGAAAAGTCCAAAGAAACATGAACAACGTATAGCTTTCAGCTAATAATGCTGTATTAATATGGGCTCATTAATTGTAAGAAATATGCCACAGTTATGTAAACAGTCAATAACACAGGAAACCAAATGTAGGGTATTTGAAATCTTTTTGTATTATCTTAAAATTTTTCTGTAAATCTAAAGTGTTTCCAGGTGAAAAGTTGTTATAAAAATAAAATCAAATAAATACAATCAATAAGTTTATTTTTAAAGCCTGTGAGGAGAAAAAAAAACTTAACTGGTCTAAGAGCATCATTATTACCCATTACCGTTGATTCATTGGAAAATCCATGGAGCAATGTCCAGCAAGGTGGACAGCTTTCCCACGATTTATGCCAAGGTGATGCTTCATTCACATGAAGGTTTTTTATGGGACATGAATGATATGCAGGGAGGAATAAGAAGCAGTGCTGGCTAACGCATGTTAGGCATGTGATAGGCGAGTGAAGAACAGTTTTGTGTGCACATGGAGACACCTCTTCAAGACCCAGGCCAGCCACCTGCAGCCCACCACAGAAGAAATCACCCCAGCCCTGCCATTAAGATCAAAGAACCTCACACACAAAGGGGAACAACTCACAAGGTTCTCCAAGCATTCACCATGGAAATCCATAGATCTGCAAGTGTTCAATGACCATGCCAAGACCTGCCATGACTCACCCTGGTCAGTCCATCTACATACTTGTATAAATCATGAGCACATTCATGGCAGGAAATAGATGCCTCAAATCCCTGAAATTCATGACATATTTTTTAAAAGCCTGAAATATATAACTCATCATGATCTGGTTTTATTAATGAAGTTCTGGTTCTGTCTTAATGAAGAATTCTTGTTAATGTGTGTCTTGCTCTGGAAAGAACCCGAACAGCAGCCTCTTTTCTTAAAGTTGGTCTCTATAAAAGCCTTGTGATGACCTATCAGTACATTTCCATTTTTCCCTTCATTTTTCATTCTATAAACACATATTGAGTTCCCCCAATGTGCCAGGTTCCTTTCTAGGCCCTAAAATAGAAAAATGAGTAAGGAGTAGGGAATGTGAAAGGAGGTGAGAATAAATATTGAGTGAGTGCTATTTATCATTCCTAACATAGTCTTTATTTAAATTTGTCGATGCATCTTTGGACCTTTGACCTACAAGCAATAAAAAAACACTAGGCAATACACCATAAATCAGAGACAACAAGTGCCCTGGGAGCCGGAGGAGGGTTCACTGAGAAGGGTTCAAAGTGACATGAGAACACAACACATGATGAGGATCTAAAGCAGAACAGTGCATCACCATCTTCAGCAGTTGGGGAGGAGCGGGAAGGCTGGTCAATGCGAAGAGCAATGTGTAAGGGCCCAGAGGCACAATGAGGCAAAGAGAGAAGGTCAGCATGCAGAGAGCAGGGCAAGTTGTAAAGTACCTTGAGTAAAATACTGATCATTTCTCCTATAGACTAAAAAGACTAAAAGGTGTTTAATCAACTTCGTAGCAACATCTGTGTATCAGAACAGAGACTGATGTGGTGTAGAGCAGGGGCCCCGGCAGGAACAAGGAATTACATGAAGGGCTCTGAGAATGTACAAGAAGCCAAGCATATTATCTTGGGGTAAAATAACAAAATCTTAAATACATATATAACTATCTTTTGTCTCCATTCCTGGATTTGAACCCAGGGCCTTTGTACTTGGCTACATCTCCAGCCCTTTTTATTTGTTTAATTTTTTGTATGTGTGTGTTATATAATGTCTACATTCCTTGTGGGGAGTTGGTGCATGTATGAAACACATCTAATTTTTCACAATATATAGATATGATTGGTAAACAACAAATTCATATGGCCATTATTAGGAAAGTTTTTATTTTTGTTTTAATTATTTTTAGAAGGGAGATAATAATAGCCTGTTTCACATGAGTAACACAAGACAAAATGCAAAGACTTCTGAATGGGCTTACATTTGGAATATAAGACCCTTCATTCACACAATCACTAATAAAAGGAGACTTATGTTTGTGTTCCCAATACTCTGGCATGATGGTGAGCACATCAGAACTCTGTGCTGAATACTTCAATACACACAGAAACCTTTATTACATCAT